>JAQZBX010039887.1:0-22867 GCA_029593785.1 Cabassous unicinctus
AAAAAAAAAAATCTACCCTCAAGTATAGTTCACAAACATGTGAATAGTTGATTTTTTTTAAATATATTTTTTATTTTTTAAAAGATACTTAGAATACATAAATGTTACACAAAAAATATAGGGATTCCCATATGCCCCACTCCCCACACCTCCCACAACCTCCCACATAAACAACATCCTACATTAGTGTGACACATTCATTGCAATTGATAAACACATTCTGGGGCATTGCCACTGAGCATGGGCCATAGTTCACATTGTAGTTTACACTCTCTCCCACACAGTTCTGCAGGTTATGGGAAGATATATAATGGCCTATATCTGTCGTTGCAATGTCATTCAGAAGGATTTCCAAGTCCCAGAAAAAACCCTGTATTGTACCTGTTTTTCCCTCTCCCTGCTCCCAGGGCTTCCAGTGGCCACTGCCTCTACATCATTGTAATTTCTTCCATTGCTAGAATCACAGTAAGTCTATAGTAGAATACCAGTAAGTACAGTCTAGTCCATGGTTCATTCTCCAATCCTGAGTATTCTGGGATGGTGACATCCACTCCACCTCTAATTGAGAGGGGGCTTCGATCCCATACAGCCAATGGATGGGACTCTCTTGCTTGCAGTTGTAGGCTCTCTCATTTCCTTGGTGTGGTGGTTGTCAATCCTCACCTCCTTGTTAGTTGTCCTGGGTGAGTCCAATGAACTGGAGAGTAGGTGTTACAACTCTGCTGGGGTTCAGCTAAATTTTTATTCATGAAATAATTACAAGAATATTTAAAGGATAAAATTAATGCAAAAGAGGGAGGGCTTCATACGAGGCAATGACTGAGCTTGGTTTTGAAGGATGAAAAAAAATTTGATCGAGGTAAAGGACATTTAAGCAATGGGATCAAAATGAACAAGGTAAGGAAAGTGTGTGTAGCTTAGTGATTGAGCGCCTGCTTCCCATGTACTAGGTCCCAAGTTCAATCCCCAGTGCCTCCTAAAAAAATAAATAAATAAAATAAAAAATGAACAAGGTAAGGTGGGTGAAAAGCATTATTAGTATATATCTAATTTACTTCTTTATCCCTCCACTCTGCATTTCCAGAAGGTTCTGACTTTTGGTATTATGAAATCTGCTTAGCACTATCTGTGCTGTTTTAGAACACAGATATATATTGAGAATGCTACTGATGCATACTCACTGTGTAGAATACAATGATAAGTGAGACAGCCTCAAGGGCAAAGGAATTTACAATGTGTTGGGTTTAGACAAGAAAGTATGCTAATAACTTAAGCAAATGAAGATTGACCAAGAGGAAGTGTGAAAGTAGTGTGAATTGGATATAAAGCTATCTGGCCATAAAGTTAGTCAGCTTCTGGCTTTCAAAGTAATAGTGCCTAGGAGACCATTTTAAATCCTATCCCAGAGGCAAGGTCAATATTTAAATGTTAAAAAGTCCAGCATGAGTTAGAGGAGACTGGGCAGGTAGAAGTAGCTGCCTTTAAATACTGCTCCAGACTTATGTTCCCAATTCAGTGAATAAACCAAAATCACAAGGATCAAGTTATCCTACCATGGGACAGAGACTCAAGAGTTTTACATTTTCCATGTCTACTAATTTATGTGGTGTTTCCTGACCAAGGGAAAATTCACCCATAGGCTACATCATATAGGAGAATTACAAAGAAAAGGTAGCCACTTCCTTGTTAGCTCTAACCACAAAACCCATCTTCATGAATAAGGGATGAAATCTCATTGTCCTGCTGCTCTCTCAAAATTTTGCTTCTGCTGCTAAGGGCTGCCTCTCCCGTTGCCTTGGAGACACCTCAATTCTTCACCTCTTTGATCTTGGCCATTTCACTCTAAATGAAATGAAGGAAATCACCCAGTCTTGACAGAACTCTCTCTATATGTAGGCCAATTAGAATAAGGATAACTTTGCTGTTCAAATGTCGATAAACGTCCCTTCACCTGTCTCTAGATCAGCCTGCACTCAACCTCTGTGTTGAGAGTTTGAGCCTGTTAGGAAGCCTCTGACCCCTGTGGCCAGAAGACATCCAACTGATTGTTTGGGGTTATTATGAGTTGGGTAAATATTTTCTTAAGGCTGAAAATGTCTAAGAGTTAGAATGTTCTCCAAAGCCTCAGCCACTAAGTCAACCTGGACTTTACTTTTAGGGAAGAAGTCTCAACTGTTCTCTTTTTTTTTTTTTTTTTGTTTATGTTTTCTTTTTCACCCCTTCTCTTTTGACCTTTTAAAGCAGTACGGACAAGATTTGAATTAGCTACTGCTTTTTTTCCCCTTGAGTGTGGAAGAATGGAAGGTCCATGTTAAAAAAGCATCTTAAGTCCCAACACTCACCTACACAATCGTACCTATGTAATGTTAGAAGAGCTCCACATGTAAAATAAATGTATTAATAAGAGATGAAAACAATCTCAGGAAACACTGGGATTTTTATAATATGAAATTTCCTATAGTTTAGAATCACATAAACAGATTCAAAAAGACCTCAGAGACCATCTCATCTAATCTCTAATTTTATAATTTAGAGAATTCATTCTCATTCATTCATTTATTCAAAACCAAACAGGATTCATCCCAGGAGTTCTCAAGTGTGATCCAAAGACCAGTGGCATTGGCATCACATGGGAACTTTTTAAAAGTGCATATTCCTGTGTCTTATCCCATTCCTTCTAACCAGAAACTCCAGAGCTAGGGTCCAGCAATCTATATTTTAATAATACCTTCAGGTTATTCTAATGCATGCTAAAGTTTGAGAATCATTGTCCTATACAATATAAGTGGTGTGTGTTAGTCAGGGTTATTTAGTTTAACTGGATTATACAAAAATGGAAATCTGCTGATCCATGCAGCTGAAGATTTCAAGGGATAATCAGGAGTGCCTGGGCACAGTAATTCAAAGTAATTTCCTTTCTGTTGCTGACCTTCTCAGGTAGATTCTTTCCCTGTGGTGGTCTTCTAGGCAGGCATCTTCAGGCTTACATCATTATAACTTCAAGTATAATGGGGGAAAAAAAGCTTCTCTTGCAGCTGCTTCTAAAAGTCCAGGAATTGAGTCTCACTGACTCTGGACTGGCTGGAATAAACCCATCTCTGTTATAATCACTGTGGCCAGGAATATATAATATTTTGATTGGCCAGGCATGAGGCACATGCTCAACAGTACCCCACTCCACCAAACCCCGTGGACTGAGAGTGGTAGATGGATGGATACCCAAGAATAAGGGGAGTGGTATTTCTGGAAGAAAAGGAATGAATACAAGCGAGTCAAAACCCACAGATAGTCACCACCGATAACATTCATATCAAACAAATAGTGGTTGAAATTGAGTCATTTTGATACATTCCTCTGCTTTCCTCCCCATATCTGGTTAATCATATAATGTTTGTTTGTTTGCATTTCCTTTAAAACACTTGTAATGTTTCTTTTTCTTCATTCAACTGAAGCATCTTCCTCTTAGATGACAGTCTTTATTCTCTCAAATGCATCTAGATACTTCCTCCAGAATTATCTGTAAAAAACACTACTTTCATGTTAATCTTTTGTTTTACTTCAATGGCTCCAAATTTCCTTCTCCAGCAACTGAAAACTCCTCTGTTATCATGGTCCCTAACTTGGTGCCAACCTACCAATCTACCTGCTGGGAAAGTCAGACACTGGCTCAGTGGTGATGGCCCAGCTCTTGCCTACTGCTGCCCCCTCCCAACTCCTCTTCTATTGTGTGACAATGTTTCAATATGTTTCCATTCCACAACCTGGGGGAGATGTTAAGTTTAATGAAAAGGTCCCACTGACCTTAAACCCAGAAACTGGGAACAAGTAGCCCCAGATGCTGATCAAAACAGGAATGTGACAAGAGTAAGGTGGTTAAATACCACAGCCAAACAATATAGATTTTTCTGTGTTTTCCGATGTGAAGTAGGACATGCGGGGCTGCCATCTACCAACCCTAACCAAAGCAGGTTTGGCCATCTTGGGAGACCGGCCACAATGGGATTTCTTCCCCTGCTCTTTTGGACTCTTTGTGCTGTGTAAGTAATAGAGCAGACATTTGATGAAAGTTTCTGTTGTGCCCTGAGCCTGTGTTCCCATGACACACCATGTAGCAACTCTCTTCACTACCAATCTAACTTGATTGCACACTGCTCTCCAGCAGGCACTTCAGCGAGTCTTTGTGGTCTCTTTCTTGTGCCTTGATCATACCATGCCATCCCTGCCTCTCATTTCATCTATGAAGTTCCCCTTGAATGAAAGACTTTCCATTTCCTTCAGCCTATTGAAATCCTGCCCAGTCTTTAATATCAAGCTCAAGTTCTACCACTTCCGTGAAAAACTCCTTTGTCTGTTCCAACCCTCTTATAAACTTTCTTAGGAAATCCTATAGCATTTAATGTCTCACCCTACAATATAGCCTTCAATTACATTTCTGTCTTAGTTAGGGATGGTTTTGTTGCAAGAGAAAGCATCCATAGTTTATAAAAGAAGACAGCTGTAAGGATTCAGAGGGATTTCACATAACCCAATTGCATGGATGATTAGCCAAAACTCGAGGTTTTAAAGATAGTTGGGCAAGAACACTTATTTCTCATGTTTCAATATGGATGACTATATCCTGGCCTCTCTCTCTACCTTTTGATCTTGATTAATTATCTGATCAGTGAGTTTGGAGGAAGAAACTACACATACTTAATGCAGTCCCTTTCTCTCTTCTCTTTGGGTGCCTTCAGCAAGGAACACTCAAGGGCAGGCAGATGGCCAGTGCAGGGGAAAATGGGGGTGGGAGGTAAGCAGCACTACAGTTGTCTAATTCCGCCTTTGCCGAGATGGGTAAGTTTATTTCTGGAGTGAAGTTAGTAAGCTCATTGTTAGCTACTGCAAGGCTAACATTGTTCTCCAAACAGCTTCATCAGTAATAAAGTTCACACTTTTATCCCCATCAGCCTGACTTTTATATCTGTCTGTCAATTTGGTTTTCAATGTAGGAGGGAAGAATGGGGTATTATTACTGGTCACCCTAAAATTAAATAAAAGGCAGCTATTCTTTGTTTCTCTATCTGGGCTTTACATGTATCATCCCTGCTTTACATCCACTCAAATTCTTCTCACCCTGAAAACTAACACCTTTTTAACTTGGGTGTCCAGCTCCTCATTAATTCAGGCTTCTATGTGGAACTGGGTTTTACCATGAGTGACAGAGACTATTAATTTTCCCCAAAATTTATTCCCCTCTTCTTTAAAAACAAAACATTCAAATTTTGGCTGTAAACATGGCAGCAGAGAATTAAAAATATTTTTCCCACATACATATGGTCAAGTGGTTAATTTCTGGCCAGTGGGATATAAGTAGAAAGGGTATGTACAACTTCTGGGAGATAGCATAAAAGGGGAGGGAGTTTGACCTTCTCTTCCTATTCCTTCCCGCTGGTTAAAATGCAGTCCTCTTTTTATTTTCTATACGGTTTTTCTGTAAACCAACAACTTCTCTATTTAAAAAAAAAAAAAAAACAAAAACAAGAAATAAAACAAAAATAAAACAAAAACAGAAATGCAGTTCTAATATCTGGAGCTGGGGCAGCCATTTTGAACCATGAAGTAAAAGCAGTGGTATGCTAGATCTGGTTCATATGGGCTCATTAGAGCAGATTGTTAAACATTCAGCAATTTTGCAAACTGGTTGTTAACCACTGATGGCTTGAAATTGGCCATGGTGGGGGTATTTTCACCATGGAAATCAGGCAAATGCTGCAATTCAAGCCTTTTTTCTTTTTTTTCCCCTCAAAGCTGGTTTACCAGCATGCCACTGGATAGAAGCCACATGTTGAAGATGACAGAGCAATAAGACAGAAGGAGCCTGAATCCCTGATGATCATGAAATGGATAGCTATATGAGGCCCGAACTGTCTTTGTTTATGTGAAAGAAAAACAAGCTTCCATTTTCTTTAGCCATTGTAATTTGTGCTTTCTTCCCCTCAAAACCAAACCTAATCCTAACTTATATCCAGTTGGGCACTGATCCCAACTCCATTTTACCTAGCAAGCTGTGCTCAACATTACCTGACCACATTAGGAAAGTGACAAAGAAAATCTGACTAGTTCAGTGTAGGTCAAATGTCCACATCCCTGTTCCAATCCATGGAGATCAGGGGTGAGGGTCCCATGGTACAAATCTGGCCACCTTTCAGCAGAGGCTATGGGTTTACACCTGAAAAATAATGGATGTGTGCTGGGCAAGCACCCCAAATTAGTTTACTATACTATCATTTAATACATTAGGACACAGATACTTTATTTAAAGTCACTCCATGTAACAACTATCTTTTAAAGCCTATTTGTCTGAATTATTTTTTTTTAAATTATATAAAATATTGTTTATATGCATTTTTCCTATAATTGTTAAATAAATATTTTCCCTAGGCTCTGAGTACAGTAGGCTATACTATACTCTCTCAGCCACAGAGCACTCTACCATGTTACCCTGATTTAAGTGTCTTATTTATTCTAATGTGGTCTCTCTCTATTTATTTTGTGTCCTGGCAAACAGTTATAACCAATGATGCCTGACAAAAACTATTCAAATGATGGTGTCTTGCCTGCCAAAAGGAACAAGAAAGAATATCAGAGAAAATCTTCAAATGCCTGTTTTTTTGCATCTCTAGGCACCTTCAAGGAAACAGAATAAACTTCCTAGCATTAAGGAACTGGTAGAAGTCCTTTGACTTCATGAAAGACCTCATAAACATTACTGAATCCAAGGTGGATTCACCAACAACCTACAAACATTTAGCTAGAGGAAGATAGAGCTGGAGGTGTAATAAGACTTCAGAAGATCTGAAAAGACTGGGGAAGCTACTGCCAATGTAGTAAGTGGGCATGCATTTCTGGTGAATTTTGCTAAAAAGACCCTTTGTAATCTGATTCATTACCCAAATACAAAAACAATGGTATGAACTACTTTAAAAATATATTCACATATATATTTTCTGTGTGGTTTGATTTTATATTCCTAACCAGATGATAAACTCCTAGAGGGCCTGAAGAGAAAAAGATCCTTGACCAATTAGGGAAAACAAACAGTAAAGAGAATACTACAAAAGGATGTGAAAAGTACTAGGAGAGGGAAAAGCAGAGAATAGTGCTCACAGGAAATAAGGCTGGGGTGTGAGAGAACAGACCAAGACACCCCCCCACCACCACCTTCTAGCACTTAGGATTGCTAGACTTGCCTTTGTAGGAGTGGGTAGGAGAAGACCTTTGAATAGAAAATGATTTTTAAAGTTTTAAAAAGAACTCTACAGGGGAACAGATGTGGCTCAAGCAGTTGAGTGCCCGCCTCCCACATAGGAGGTCCCAGGTTCAGTTCCGGTAATTCCTAAAGAAAAAAAACTGAAACAAACAAATAACAAGCTGACAATGAGCAAAAACAAGGAGCAAGGGAAGCAGATGTAGCCCAAGTGGTTGGGCATACATTTACCATATGGAAGGACCCGGGTTCAATCCCCGGGACCTCCTGGTAAAATTTTAAAAAGGCAAGTAGGAAAAAATAAAAATTAAAAAAAAATAAATAAATAAAGGCAAGTAGGCGAGCCAGGCCCGCATGGTGACCCAGGCCCCTGCATGGCAAGCTGAGCCACACAGCAAGATGATGATGCAACAAAAGAGAGACACAGGGGAGAGCCAAGGTGAGACGTGCCAGAAACCAGGAACTGAGGTGGCGCAAGTGACAGGGTACCTCTCTCCCACGTTGGAGGTCCCTAGGATCGAATCCCGGTGAAACCTGGAGGACAAAAATGAGAAGAGAAGGTAAAAAACAGACACAGAAGATCACCCAGTGAATAGACACAGACAATAAGTGTGTGTATGTGTGTGAGGGGGGACTCATAGAACTGTACACCAAAAAGAAAAACCAGTCGATTAAAAAAAAAAAAAACAAATACAACAACAAGCAAAAACAACAAGCGAACAGATGAGGGAGCCATCTCGGGGAAAGAAAAAAAAAGAACACTACTGAGTCTTAAGATCTCAATAGAGGGAAGCAGATGTGGCTCAACCACTTGGGTGCCCACCTACCACATGGGAGGTCCCAGGTCTGGGTCTCAGTGCCTCCTAAAAGATGAGCAGAGCTGCCTCCTGATGCAACAGGCTAGACTCCGCCCCTGCCGTAACAAGCAGCCAGGAGATACAGCAGCCCATGGGGAGCTGGTGTGGCTAAGCCCATTGGGCACTCACCCTTCATGCAGGAGGTCCCGGTTTAGTTCCCGGTGCCCCCTGGAGAAGGCGAGCAAACAAACAATGAGCAGGCAGACAAGTGAACCCACTTGGGGGGCAAGAGAGAATAAACAAATAAATAAAAATTTTTGAAAAAAGATTTCAATAGACTGTTTTAATAAAACTGAAAGTAACATAAGTTATGGAATTGGGTTGAGACCTCATTAACAGAGTTCACTACCCAGCAGGCAAAGAGAGTTTGGACAGAAAAACATAAGTAGCAGTTATGGGAAATAGAAAATGCTTTCATATTTATAAACATTTACACAAGGAAAGATTCTCACTAAACTGGTTACACACATTAATGTTTGCATTCTGTGATAAGTAACACATTCATGTTTCCAAGGAGGTTTTCAGAGACAAAAGGGGAGAAAGGGCTGTGTGAGGTGGCTGCCTTACCTGGGAGCAATATTAAGTCTTCTTCAAGAGCCAGACATGCCTCCAGATAATAGGTAAATAAATAACTCAGAACAGGAGCCCTGCCTTTCCTTATTATATCCCACCCAATAAAATCATGTTCCTCATGTGAAATTCTTCCAATTATTACAAAGGTTATTGAATTTGTGATGTGGGTTTTGACCTGATAGTTATACTCATAAATGTGTGAGTTGAGAGCAAAGTATTCAAAAATAGCCAAATAAAAAAGCTAATGTAGATAGTCAGACAGGTTCTGGTGACAGTTCTGGGTCAAATCCCAATGATTGTTTCTTCCTTTCCTGTAATGAAGTAAGACTGCAGGAGATGTTCCAGGATTTGTCAAACCCTACAACTCAACACCAAAAAGACTGATCATAAATAGCAATAAAGTTGTCATACCACTTTACCATTTTTTATGTTGATTACAACAAGTAAAATACCACCTTATATCTCAAGACTTAGAGCCAGATTAATTTTGCCTATCTATAGTTTGCTACACAAACAATGACCTTTCACAGAAGTCTCTGTTCCCAGGTCAGCAGACACAGGAGGCCTGTGGCTTCACCAGTCCTATAGCCTTAGGTAATTGTGATCTGAGGTATATTTGAAGCCACCCCTCTCCAGGTCAAAGCTTTCTTTCCTGTGGGTCTGAAAAGTGCCTGAAATTCTCAACATTCCTGTCATTCCCTGATGGCTGAGACAACACTCTAAACATTCTTGCCCACAATCACCTGGGGAATTAGGCCACAAGTCCTTATGTGGGAAGCCAGCAGGAAATTAAGTCTTAAGGGCAGCAAGCAAATTAGGGAAGATGAGAATGAGGCCACAAAGAAACACAAGAAGGGTGGAGGGGCAAGAAAAGGAGCTTGTTTTAGGTAAGCAGTTTGCTGGCCCATTATAGCAAATCAAGTGACCTACCTAGGAATGGAATGTGAGCAGGGAGGGGAAGCTGGTACCAAGTAATGGAAGCTCTAAAGGAACCCAGGGTCCTAGTATAAATCCTGAGTTAAGATTTTTAGCTACTTTTTTTTTTTTCTGGAAGCCTGAAAAACATGCTTTCACTGGGGTCCTAACTGGATCTCAGAGGTCCTATCTAGATAGAAAGCCTGGCTGCTGGAGCTTCAGTCACTGAGATGAGCTACATTAACAAGAATCCTCTCTCTTCTTCTCTTTTCTCTTTTTCCTTCCCTTTACCACTTCTCCTCCCTCTCCCTTTCCCAGGCATAATCTGGGAATTGATTTGGGCAAATTTTTTGGAGAAGTGGGATGCATCTACAGTTTATTCACTCAAGCCACAGACAAACCACTAGAGGGCAATGTCATCGGTAATCACTGAAATTGTCCTGATTTCCTCTGGCTCTGGTATTCAAAAAGGCCTATCCACACATCCTGTGACAGGATGTTTCAATTCTCACTGTAAATATACAAACTCAGGGTGGATACCCAGATGCACATCACAGCAATACGCGGCATGAATTGCACAAGCCAAAGTTTGGGAAAACTGGAACAATCTTATTTAATTTTGCAGCTCAGTTTAGAACCCAGTTCTCAAACTTACATTTTATCCTGAATGTCTGCCTGAATTTTAGAATTTTTCTCAAATCCTACCACTAAGAACAAAAGGAATCTTACAAAGGAATGAAGCGTTAAATATTTCAGCACAGCCTGTTTGTACAAGATTCTGTTTTGTTTTCCTATCCAAGCTACAAGTGTTTGGGTTGGTTAAAAGCAGGGCTGCCCAGCTGGTCAAAAGATATCAATCAATCATGTATGCAAACATGTGAATTGAAAGGCAAATGTTTCTCTCTGCTTGAGGCACTGGAAAAGTAAACAGGGACCATGTAAATGCGGTTCTAGCTGATATGCTAAAGAGAGCAAAGTTGCTAGAAGATCTGGGCTTTTGGAGCAAAATTTCCCTGCTGGTGAATTCAACTAGGGCTCCTGGCATAGACTTTGTACCCTTGCACACAGGCAGGTTAGTATCTGAGTTCTCTGAGATTACTATTTTAAAAAGTCATGCAACCTAACCTAATGACTGAAGAGCTGGGGGAAATTATATATTAGGAAGTATTAAAGAAATCAGGTTAAGGATGAAACAGGCTTTTCATGAACACAGATACTGCTGCCCCCAACACTGGTGCTGTACTTCTTCAAAACACTGATACCTGCTGACATCATGCTCATCAGTTTATCCACAAAGAAAGATAAGATAAGGGAAACATCTGCAGGCAGAGAGATATCTGAAATTATCTTACAGTGCTGAAATACCATCCAGAGTTCAAATGGGCCATATTTGGACAAACATTGCTTTCGTATTTTCACTGCTATATAACAACATTAACATTCTTTATACAAGGTCAGTTATATTTATCTAAGACTTTTCCAAAGGTTTCTTCTTTTTTCCTTTCCCACCCTCTCCCCTCAAAGGGTCATAAGCATAGGCTATGTTTCTGAGGGGAAAAATAAAATAGAGGAAAAGTTTATTGAAATTAGTCAGGTGGGGACTGTAATTTGGTAAATCCTACCCAGGCATTTACTGGGTGGAGGAAGGAGCAGAAAACTAGTCCTAAGTTTTAAAGATTATATTTCAACAGAATGCTCCCAGGGTTGGGCAAACATAGGGTGGTTTGTATTTCTCAGCAGGTGAAGAGAGAAAAAGTACAGAAAAACAAGGGTTGAAATGTAGTGTGGGGAGGTGCAGAGTGAACAGAGGAAAATGTTACGAAATATTGCTCCTGACTTAGCAAAACCTGACAAGGTGGAATGTTGACAAAGGGTGGAGATGGATTCAAGAATTTTGCAGACAGTATTCTTGGCCCTCACCCACCTACTCACCACACCAGGAACAATACCAAGAAGGCATCTTGGCCTTTTCTTTTACAGACACCTTGTGCCCCAGGAAATCAGGGAACACGCACCTCTCCTCTCCTAGCTCACCTTTACAAATCCCAGATTCTGGCCACTTGGACAAATAAAAACAGATAGCTAGGACAGGGTAAATTGTAGATGAAATCCCAATTGTTGTAACTTGGCTAAACAGAGTTGCTTCAGAACATGGCAACTTGGCTTCAATCTGTATTATGCTGAATGTATAATTGATGTGGCCTGTCTGTTTCCAGTAAAGGAAGTTTTGTTTTTCTTTTTTCTACTCCACTTTCACTCAGAATGAGTGGCTTTCTCATTAGGCAATGTTCACATGCCCTCTGAAAATGTGTTTGGAATAGAAAGGCTCCCCGGAATCACAGATTAAAATGCCAGCAGAGTTGAGTATGTTCTTCCCCATTCTGAGCTAGTTAAATGGAACTCATGCTGTTCTCCATGCAGGGAATCTCTCAGGTAAGACTATTAAAGCCATGGCGCTATCTACTTAGTGTGGTTATTAAAATCCTGTGGCACTCAGGTGAATGGTGTTGTTGGTTGACAGCCAGAACATCTTTTCCCATCCCAGCCCTATAATTCCTGGGTTTCTAGGAACAAAGCAACCAGGAGAGCTTTAGGTCTTCTCACTTATTCAGCAGATATTTATTGAGAACTGGTGATAAAATAATGAACAAGATCTAGCATAGTCTTTTCCTTCACAGAACTTATAGTCATGAGGGAAACATATTAGTAAAAAGACAATTATAACTTCACAACACTAGGATGGCTATAATTTTTTTTTAATTAAAAAAAAAACAAAAAATAATAAGTGCTGGCAAGGATGTGGAAAGATTGGGGCCCTCATACATTGCTCATGGGAAAGTAAAATGGTACAGCTACTTTGGAAAACAGCTTGGCAGTTTCTCCAAAAGACAAATATAGAATTAGCATATGACCAAACAATTCCACTCTAAGGTATATTCCCAAAAGAACTGAAGAAAACATATGTTCATACAAAAACTTGTACATGAATGCCCATGGCAGCATTATTCATGAGAGTAAAAAAGTAGAAACAATCCAAATATCCATCAACTGATGAATGGATTAATAAAATGTGGTATATCCACACAATGGAATATTATTTAGCCATAAAAAGGAATGAAGTACTGACACATGCAACAATATGGATAAACTTTGAAAACATCATGCTGAGTGAAAGAAGCCAGACACAAAAGGCTACAAATGTATGAATCCATTTATACGAATTGTCCAGAAAATACAACCCAATGAGATAGAAAGTAGATTAATCATTGCCAGAGATTGGGGGTGAGGGGAATGGGGAGTGATTGCTAACAAGCATGTTGGTGTCTTTTTGAGATGATGAATATATTCTGGAATTACATAGTGATGAGGGTTGCACAACCTTGTGAATATATTAAAAACCCACTAAACTGTACACTTTAAAAGACTGAATAATTTATGTAAATTATTTCTCAATTTTAACAAAGGCAATTATAATGCAGTGTGATGAGTGCTCCCTTAGAAGTGAATGTTGTGGGAACATATGTGAGATGGGTCTGGAGGAGGGGTTCAGGAAGACTTCCTAAAAGTAGCGACTCTCAAACATGGATCAGAAAAGACAAGCCAGAGCCTGAGAACAAAGGAGGAAGAATGACCAATACTAAAGGAATAGCAGAATGTGCCTAGGTGCAGAGGGTAGAAAGTATATGGTGATTTTGGGGGAACGGTAAGTTGTACTGCTGGGCTGGAACATGGTATTTGTAGTGCATAGTAGAGAGAAGTGAGGCAAGGGATATAAGGAGCTAATAATCCATGCTAAAGAATTTAGAATTTATCCTAATTATAACAGGAAACCTTGAAAGAGTTAAAAGCATGGGAGCAGCAATATCTGATTTGTTCTTCAGAAAGGTCACTCTAAATGTAGTGTAGAGAATGGATTGGAGGTGGAGAAAGAACAGAGGCCAAGAGATTAATTACGAGGTTATTGCACTAATACAAGCCAGAGCAGACCAAATAGGGAAAATTGGAAGGTACTAGGGAAGTGCTTCCAACTTCGCTGGGCTGCTCTGCCAACCACAATAGCACTGGGCTCCACCAGGAAGCAAGGAGAAGCGGTTTCACAAGGAGGTGGTGCTGATGCTGAGGCTGCCAGCACACCTCCCCGCAAGCCCTGCTCCTGCTCTTAGCCCAAACATTATATTCAATCCCTCTAGACCAGAGTTCCCTTTCCAGACCACCATGACCATAAAGATCCACATGCAACAGAAAGACGCTCTACTATAAAATAAAAAGTATGGGCTTGAGAGTCAGAAATGCTTGAGTTCAAATTCCAACTCTGCCATTTCCAAGCTATGTGACCTTGGATATGCCACTTAATATCTGATCTCACTTCCTCAAATAGGAAATGAGTAAGATAATAAACATCTCACAGTTTGCAAAAAGGATTATATTGTGATTACATGTGAAAAAGAGCATAGCACTGGGCCTGCCATGTAGTAGGTGCTCAATAAATGTGGTTTCTGTAACATTCAAGGTCTCTGGGATTGTAACTCCTCTGTAGCTACAGCTAGTCATAATTATTCAATACAATCATGACACCAAAGGGTAATTATGCCTTAGGCCCAGTACTGTCAATATTTTACTAATATTTACTAAGAAAAAGTAATCCGCCATCATCCTAAAAGTAGGTGTTTACCCAGCTGACAATTCTATGTCATTTGCTTCTATGGCTCTCTAAATACTATTTCAAAGTCAAATGGATTTAAATTAATTTCTAAAAGAAAAGATCTGAGGGCTCCTCAGACAAGTCATCAAATCAGAGTTGTGTATGCTAGGACAGGAAGGCCAAAGTTCCAGGTAAAGCTTCTCCTTTCTAGGGCTCAGCATAACTCCAAAGCAGCAGACCATATAAACAGTTTGAGGCATTGAACAAATGGAATGTTGTCTGGAATGATAATGTGGAAAGAGAAAAACATCTCATGTATTTGATTTAAAGAAACACATTTAAAAAGCCACATAGAGCTTTCTAGGCACAAGTGTCTAGTTGAGGTTTTTATGCAGAAAGGAAACATTATTTCTAAAGCTAGCAAAGATAGAAAGTAGCAAAATGTGTTTTAAAATCTTACTTAAGGAGCTGATTGCTATCAGCACTAAAACCCATGCCTTTACTCTACTCCTTTACTAGGTTGCAGTTCCTAGTGATAAAATATAATTTTAAAACTGATCTAAATCCATTGAATAATCCCCCAAACCTTTGGAAAAAAATTTTAACACACATGCATGCTCTTTTAATCTTTCAGGTATTTGAAAAATGTTTCCCTCCCATACTATGAAGTAAAATTTATCCCAAAAGAAATTACAAACTTCTTAAGTATTTTTCTTTCTTCATTGATCCTTACTGTCTGTGAGTGGCCAAGAAAGGAATGATGATGCAATGGATTTCAGAAAGCACAAGGTGGCAGAAGCAGACTAGAAATGCAACTGAAATAAACTTTAGGGCAACTTGAGCATAAAGGAAACTTCAGCAACAAACAACAAAAAATAAAGGTTAAGAGATCTTTTCCACTATACAAAGAAATATGCTCAATAAAAAGTCTGTAAAATAAGAAAAGTGGAAAGAGGAAAGAGAATCCTTATCCCAGAGATATGGACACACTTTTAATTCTTTTTCCTACTATGATTAAGAGTTGTGAATATATTAGATATACAACTTTACATCCTCCCTTTTAAACTTTCATAATGGGAGTACTTTCAAAACTTATTTATTCATCTATCTTCTTGCTTCATAAAGATTTAAAGCATCTGCATGTGTCCATATTTTTATAAACTCTTTTAAAAGATCATTGATTAGATTGTGGCTTGTTTTATTTAGATTTTTCCTATTAGCAACAATTACCTTAAACATTATCAATGGTACCTGAACCAGTAAATTTACATTTTTTAGATGCCATTTCCAAAACTAAACCAGTCATCAGAGAGAATCAGAACAAGGGGGGAAAGGAAAAAAAATGGGAACCTTTTCTCTTATTTCAAACCATAGAATGAAAAAATGTTATTCGTGCAATTCGAATACTATTCTCTGTAAGACCTTTGTTAACTCCAATTAAAATATACTATTTCTTGACCTGCTTTACAGGTACTTGGATCTTCATTTTCTTATTTTTCACATCTAAATCTGAGTACATATTTTTTTTATATGTAGAAAATACTACATAAAATAATTTTTAAAATAGTTAAGTATGACTGCAGCTGCCAGAAGTCATTGGTATTGTTAGAAGATTGTCACTAACCAGTTTTTGTCTTGGAAAAGTAACCAAAGTCATAATTCATTTGCTGCTTTGGAACCATTATGAGTAATGGTGAAAGAACTGTATGAAATCATTTGGTATAGAAATCTGTTTCAGACAGATGAAAAAACATATTCCCCTATTATAGGAACAGGCGAGTGAAGCCTTCACCAACATCAGGCCACTAGTACATGGGAGACAATATACTTACAACCCCCATCAAGTATTAGAAAATTTCCATATTATCTTCCCATGTTTCATAACCTTAATTCATACTTTTAATTCACAGGTCAAAATATGTAGAATTAGAACTAATATGATGTCTCCTCCCTGTCTTTTAAATGAAAACTAAATTTGCTCTATTAAACAAGCAAAAAAACAAAACAACAACAACAACAAAAAAACCACTAAATGAGCTTTAAAAACAGTGGCCTCTGTGGGAGGGGAATTTTAATTGTCAGGAACAAATATTACATTCCAGAAACTCCTGTGTGGTTAGTCTTCAGTCTCCTTTGTAAGAATTTACTAGGCAATCACATGAAATTCTCTGCAAAGAACAGTCCCATCCTCGGCCTTTCAGGCCCCAGTCAGAATTCTAGATCAAAGAGCTCTCTGATAGCTTCAGTTGCTCCTTTCTAGCTGGCTCCTCCCCAGTAGTTTTGAAGAAGTTTCCTATTTTATTTAAATGCTCCCAGCCAGTTGAGAGAGGGGATTTCCTGAACTCGGAGTACCAAATTTAAGTCTTCAGTGGTCCAACACATTTCCCATTGCAAATTTTTTTTTGTCAGTTTAAAGAAATTATCAGTGCAGGAACATTTTGCACTTTCTGAACAGTTCTCCTTAGGACTGTCTAGAAACTCAGGCTGAGTCTGGGTAATTCAACTATAAACCCAGTGTCAGAAACTGTTTTGCATCTCTAGCTGCTAAAGTTTCCTAAAGATTAGGCTTATCCATTACTGAAGCCCTGGAGGAGATTAAAAAAAAACAAAAACAATATGAACTACATTAAATAATTCGCCTTGCCTTTGGCACATCCACATTTTAAAAACCTGGAGATCCTGGCGTGGCAAAACTAGAAAAGTAGAAGTTAATCTAAGTTCCTTTGCTGAATCTTGTCCCCATAATTTCTAATAAAAATAATTTAGGTTTTGGACCTCAGAACTATTCCTTACAGAAACCACTTATCATTATACAAGAATAGTTTCCTCAGTTTTATGTTTGTTTTTCCTCTCTTTTTATCCTTTCCCACATAGATTAAACCAAAATAAGATTAGCCAAACCTAATTTGATTCTAATCCAAGCCACATACCCTATGTATTCCATTCCAAATCAAGTTTAATTTACTGACTTCCTTGGGCCCCAACTGAATGACCTACTGGAATTCATGACAGAGGTCACAGAAAAAGAATGCAGGCCAAAAAAAAAGTGAAAAACAAAAGCAAGCCTGAAAACAAACTGGCCCAAAAACATGACTTGTTTAAAATATGTTTTTTGTGGAGTTTGAATGCTAAACAACCAAAACTCCCAAAAGGAAAAGCAGCTAAGGGAGAAGCAGATATATCTGTATTCACTCATCATTTGTTCATTAACTCATTCAACAAATTATTTACTGAGCACTTACTATACATTGGACATTGTATACTCATGGATCTTACAATAGAGGAAACTTCAGGAAAGTTTTTCTGATGGCCAGTTCTGAACCAAGGCCAGTCTCCTCTCTCCCTTACTACCCCCACCCTCCCACCCATTTATAGTATTCTTTTTGAATATTGTGAAATCTGTGAGTATAAGCTTTACTTTTTATCTGCTTTTATCTTTTTGCAATCTGGATGCTGGATTAAAATTTTCCCTTCTGATTTTGGCAATCAGTAGTTTTTGGATTATTTTGATCCAAAGGAATTTAGATCTTTTTTTGAAGTCAAAATTTACCTCTAAAGGTTAGTCAATTGTGTTTGCTAACAATGTAGCAGCTAATAATAAAATAGCCACTAGGTTTTATATTAATGAAAAGCCACTATTATTATTATAGCCCATAATACAAACTTCAACAATATTTTTGATCCTCAAAACTAACCTTACAAAATAGGAGATATTATTATGACCATTTTGTGGATTAGGAAATGGAGGCTCAGGAAGATGAAATAACATGTCTAAGCTGACTTAGTAAGTGGAGAAGCCAAATCTTAAGATGATCTGATCAGAATATTTTACTTTTCTTCAATTTAAGTTTAGTTTAAAATTTAAGCTTTTGTCTGCCATATGCTAGGGACTGAGATTATTTTAGGGAACAGGCACATCTAGAATCCCTCCTTATGATTCAAAATATTTCTGCTTAGTCCTAAATCTTTGGTTTTGCTTTACCAACACATCACCTGCCTCATTCAGTATGAAAACAAAAATCAAACACATAACACCAGGTTATGGATACATCATAAATAGAACAAAAATATTCACTGCTTAAAGCATACCATTTTTGTGAAGAAGAAACCAGAAAAACTGTTTTGGCCTTAATCTCAGCATTATTTAGCTACACTAATCTTGGGCAAGTCCCTATGCACTCAAGTTCTGTACCTCACTTTACACACTATTAAATGGATATGAAAAATTTGTCCTTTAAATTTTATAAGCAGTACAAAATCATTATTTCTAAAATATCTTATATAATACCTAGAACTGATACAAGAATTCTGAAAAGAGAGAGGAAGAAGCTCATTTCCAGTTTCATCTCATGCAATACCTTAAGAGATAAAAACACTTCTTTAAAAAGATTTTTGCTTAGTATGCAGAATAGTATTCACATTCGGGGAACTCCTTAAATTCCTTTTATCCAACATCTGACATCCCTTTCAGTCCTGAATCCAAAATTATGTAGGCATTTCCTCTATTATGAGCAGACTGCTTGGTTTGCACAAGTTACACAGTAAGTTACTACTAGAACCAAAGGTCAAAATCTCTCCGAACCATGCCAGTATCATTAGGTTACACCTCTGCTAACAAGACAGAACTGGGACACCCCACTCTAAAATCAATAGAATTCTCTGAGAGTTATTTTACCTATAAGTTTCATTCACTTCCCATGCTTCCTTTTCTCTTCCTCTGCTCATGAATAAGAAACAGATAACAGGACATCTGTAAAGAGAAGACCAAAACATCTGGATAATCCACAAGCCAGAAAAAGTCCAATCTTGACTAAATGAGAGTTAACTAAATGGATTTTTTTCTACAATTTGGAAAAATGAATTTTCTTAAGTCATATAATGAGCCTCAGGATCTAAAAGCAGGATATAATGTTAGTTTGCACTTGAAATTTATTTTCATGAAATTTTCCTCATACCCAGAGTCTCAAAATGGAAACAAGAAAATGGATGAGTTGATTAGAAAAAGGGAAAGAAAAAACACACCTGTGGGAACTCTGTCACCACAATATAACAGTAAAAATCAACAAAAATCTTTCAGAAAAGGTAATCTAGTCACCCAAAGGAATTTAAAACTAATTGGCTAGAGAAGATCTTTTGAAAATATACAGACATAGTCCTTATAGATTAGGAAGAAATGTATGGAGTGGGTAAACAAAGCACATGTGGAAATAACATGTCAATAGTTGCCAATTGTTCTGCATTGACCATGTGGGAGATACTGGTCTAGGCATTTTTAATATGTAATGGTACTTAATTTTAAAATTCTGTATCCTAAAGAAGTCTTTCCTGATCCTTTAAGGAATTAATCTCTTGTTTCTCTGTGATTGTTCACATTCGGTCTATCCTTTAACTACATGTAAGTTTACTGAAGAGAGACGGTCTGAGTCATTTGAGCATATCCTTGGGCATCTAACATAGTGGCCTGCCCAGTAAATAGAGTCTAAAGTAGTGGCTTTCAAGCATTGGGTGCATAAGAATCACCACTACTTATTAAAAGAGCAATCCTCCAACCCCACGCTCTAGAAAATTTGACTCAATATATCTGGGTTGGATGTCTGAGTAATTCAGACATTCAACAATTTTTTATTTCTAGACATGGCAGCACTTCACTGTTTTAGGACTAGCCCTTCCCTTTGGACACCTGATTTTTTTTCAACAGGGAATAATATTTTAACAGGTGCCTTTTTAATCTCATTATGTTTAGTTGGTTAGTGTGCCATCTCTTAGCTGTTAAGAAAATACATGTACCTCTTTAAATCCACACTATCTGATAACTGCCACTGATTTTAACTGAAGTCTAATATTTTTGGTTGAAAAGATCCTATTGCCTGCTTTAACTTTTCTCATCAATTTTACTCACTAGGTGGAAAAGAAGTTCCTACTAGTTCTGAACTTAAACAGAGACCAATCTTTATGTATTTCTTATTTTCCACAAATTTCATGTCATCACAAGTAATCATCTATGTTTAAAGCTGAACAGAGTAAGTTTTTTTAGAGTGAAATTCATCAGATATGTGAGTAAGGTCGAAATGGCCAAAGTATATCATCCAATTATAATATTTGTGGAGAAAATACAACACAAAGGAATTAGCCTGTGTGTACAATTTCAAATTAATACACATAACTGGATAAATATTCACATTCCTGCTAGATTCTTTTTCTAGGTCATGAAACAAAAATTACTTCCAAACTTGCATAATTCAAGAGGAAAATTATTTTCTTGCAGACCCTATCAAGTGCCTTCTACCACAGAGATAGAAAATCATCCCTAGTTCCAGCACCTATAATTGCCATTCTGTGTTTTGCTCTTATAGTATGTATATCCAAATTAATAAAAACTGCTTCTTGCTCTACAGGAGCAAGTCAGTGGACAAACCAACCTCTTGCTTTGATATGCTTCCTGTTCTCTGCTATCAGGACATACCCTTCACCAGCAATCAGGTACACTGAAAAAACAAATGGAGAAATAGAGGAAGAAAATGACTTCTTGCCAACCTGCATGAATTCAAGCTGATTCACCCCGTTTGTTTAGTTCCCGTATCAGCTTGGTTAATGATATGGCCCTGGAATATGTTTGTTCAGGAGTCCAAGCAGAGAGACATTTCTTAGTCGGAAAAGAGGCCTAGTTTTGAGTATGGGGATTTGAAAGGAAGAGAAACCTAACAGGGAAATACTTTGAGTTTCTCAAGTAAACTAACTCAAGAAGGTTTTACTTTCTAAAAGATGTTTTTTCTTTATCTAAGACTTAGATCAATGTTTCTTGAGTAGCCACAATTTACCAGGGGCAAGAGAGATTACATTACATTTGTATCAACATATACTGCATTCTTCTTAGGACAGAGTTCTGAATTGCTTCAACTAGACTTCTAAGGACAGTCTTACTAGGAAAGCTGAAACGTAAGACCAGATGGCAGATTTATTACTAATCCAGATGCTTCCTGATAACCTTTTTTTTTTTTTTTTAATTTCAGGACAAAGAAACAATCCTCTCAACTTTTCATTACTTATAAACCACACTATAAAACAGGTGGTTCTTAACCAGGGGTCCACGAACCCCTTGGGGGTCTGTGGAAAGATTTCAGGGAGTCCAAGAGCTTGAATAGAAAAAAATCAACTTATCTTTTTTTCTCTCTGACCTCTAACTGAAATCTAGCGTTTCCTTCACTAACGAATGTATGCAATAAATTACAGTAGTATTCATTTCATATCACATTACAGTTGTTGCATATCTCGAAAAATCACTTCTGCTCATCCATACTTCGAAATTACAGCAGTTGTTAGACCCGATGCTAGCTGAGTGTCATAAAACTATCTGCTGCTGCATTCTGAGAAGGGGTCTGTGGTTTTCACCTGACTGGCACAGGGGTCTGTGGAACAAAAAAGGTTAAAAACTCCTGCTATAAAATGTCCTCATTTTAATTTTTCTCTATATAATAGCTATAAACAAACATTGTGTCACACATTTTACACGCACTACTGCATATATTCTTCACAATAACCCAATCAAGTTAGGCACAATTTTCTCCATGTTACAGACGAGGAAATTGTAAAGTAACTTTTCCAAGGTCACACAGGTAGTAGTGGCAGCACCAGGATTTTAATTAAAGTGGGTCTAACTTGGAAGCTTCACAAGATTGGGTGTGCACAAAGAGCACATCAGATGTTGGCTATATTTTTCTAAATACTCCTTATTACGACTGATACCAACCTTTCCTCCCAATTCCTTCAAAGCTTGCTTCAAATGCCAGATCCTGAAGTTTACCCAAGTCCTTTAAGGAATTAATCTTTCACTCTTCTGTCTTGTGCACATTGTCTATTCTTTATCAATATGCAAGCTTTTTGAGGACAGAGTCCAATTTATTTGAGCATTCCTATGTATTACAGGTGATTCTCATGCAGGTGATAGAGAGGTTACCACACTGAAAAAGTGCTTCCAACTCTTGCTGGTAATACTGAATTCAAATCACAAAATCAAGAGGCAAGGATAAAATCAAATAATTGTTCATTTCTATTTTCTTTCTGCTCAAATAATTTTTATAACTCCTTGAATCATATAGGTTTAATTGTTTTTTTTTTTTTTTAGGAGGGACTGGAGATTGAACCCTGGTATTGAACTCAACCACAGAGCTTACATCCACTCTACTCATATAGGTTTATACTATCTTGTTATCTCTAACATTCCTTTTAAACAGCCCTGTGTTACAGACTATTATTATTAGTGGCCAGGCAGTTTTCAGGTGCTGGCAGTAGGAGGCAAGGTATCTGATTCAGTTTATAACACCATGTGTCCTCAAGGTAAATAAACTATTCTTCTAAGTCTTATTTCCCCATCTATACTGAGATAACCAGCTTTTTAGAAAGGTAGTCAGGAAGATGCTTTAAATCCATTTGGGACCAAAAAAAGGAATCCTTCTCAAGTACCCTGGAAGGTGAAATAGCTCAACAATTTAAGTTGTTTTGGTTATTTTAAGAGTTTTTAAAAAATCAAAGTATAAAAGATTAAATGCTATTGTAAGTTTAGAAGTGAGTCAAAAGTAAACTCCCAAATTTGGATATAATCTCTCTCTCACACACACACACACACACACACACACA
>JAQZBX010039888.1:0-22863 GCA_029593785.1 Cabassous unicinctus
ATACTACCAGCCCTTCAAAACTACAGACCTCTTAAACTGCAAGTACCACACCCCCCTCCTACTCAGAAAATCCCCAGGCCCTTATTGATCTCATAGAACCCATTTTCCAAACCCATATTCTTACTTGGGATGATCGCCACCAAATCCTCCTGACTTTGTTTAATAGGGAGGAGAGATGATGGATTCTGACAAAGCCTAAAAGTGGCTGCAGGATCAGGCCCCTACTGGCATCTTAAACCCAGAAAATTGGGTATGAGAGGTGGCGCCAGAAGCTCAACAAAACTGGGACTTCAACACTGATCAGAGATGGGCTACACTCCAGCAATATCAGGAAGCACTCCTCTGAGGGGTCCAAGAAGGGGCAAAACAACCCACAAACATGACAAAGAAAACTTTAGTTACCCAAAAGCCTGATAAATCCCTGGGAGATTTCTATGAATGACTTTGTGAGGCCTTCATAATCCATACCCCTTTTGACCCAGAAGCTCCAGAAAACCAGAGGATGCTGAATGCAACCTTTGTTGCACAGGCAGCAACAGACATTATAAGAAAGCTACAAATATTAGAAGGGTTCACAGGGATGAACATCTCTCAACTCCTTGAAGTCACCAACAATGTATTCATCAATCGAGATGAAGCCACTGAATGAGAAGCCAAGAAGCAAATAAAACATCAAGCCTCCCTACTGGCAGCAGCCTTGGGAAATCCTGACCCCACAAGATGAGAAAGGCCACCTTGAAAAGGGGGGACAAGCACTAAAGGGGTGCCCCTGGCCAGAGACCAATGTGCCTACTGCAAAGAAAATGGACTCTGGAAAAGTTAGTGCCCCCAAAAGACTCAGGCACATAGAGGGAACATCCCTAAAGAGAAATAACTACCTGAGACCCAAGACCATCTGATCAGGTTGGCAGGGCTCATCCCTGAATAGATGCGACTGAGCTCACTGGAATTTAGCCCCCATGAGCCTATGGTCAAACTATAAGTTGTGGGCCATTAAATGACTTTCATGGTGGACATTGGCACTGAATATTCTGTGTTCACAACTCCCATTGTTCCCTTTAGCAGAAAAACTGCTAATATCATAGGAGCAACTGGGGACCAGTCAAGCCAACAGCCTTTTTGCCAGTCAAGAACATGCCAGCTCAGTGGCCATGAAGTGACTCATGAATTTCTGTACCTGCCTGAATGTCCAGTTCCCCTGCTTGGTAGGGACCTTTTAACCAAAATGGGAGCCTAGATTAACATCAAACATGAAGGGCCAACAAGCTTAAGCCTCGGGACTGGCCTCTCTCTCCTTGTCACCGTACCCTGAAGCAAAGAATGCAGACTTCATGTGGAAGAAAGTACTGGTCGGAATCCAGAAAAACTGCTGGAACTTTTCCCCCAGGTTTGAGTGGAAAAAACCCCACCAGGAATCGCATGGAACCACACACCCATCATCATCGACATGAAGCCTGGAGCGGTCCCGGTCTGGCAGAGGCAGTATCTTAACCCCCACAAAGCACAATTGGGCATGGTCGAACACAAAGAGAGCCTGAGAAAAGAGGGAATCCTAATCGAGTGCCAGTCACCCTGGAACACCCCATTATTACCAGTAAAGATGCCAGATAGGACTGGACAATGACTAGTGCAGGATTTACGAGCCATCAATAATGCCACTCTCACCTTACATCAGGTTGTTCCCAACCCATACACTTTGCTAGGATAGCTGCCACTGAAGTCACCTGGTTTACTTGCCTGGATCTGAAAGACGCCTTCTTATGCCTGCAGCTGCCCACCCCATCCCTGCCCCCAGGCAGCCTCTGTTTGCCTTTGTGTGCCAGAAAACAAGGACAGCCCCCTTTGAAGATCTCACAGTAGACTTCACAGAAGTGAAACCAAGTCAGGGGTACAAATATCTGCTGGTGATATGCACCTTTTCAGGTTGTGTCGAAGCTTTTCCCACTCACACCAACAAGGCAAGAGAAGTGACAAAGGCTTTACTTAGAGAAATCATTCCCGACACAGGTCTGCCACTGTCTATTGGAAGTAACAATGGCCTGGCCTTCGTGGCTGTCATAGTCCAAGAACTAGCAAAAATGTTTGGAATCAAGTGGAAACTCCATACCACTTACAGGCCCCAGAGATCAGGGAAAGTTGAACGCATGAATTGAACCCTCAAAGCCACCCTAGCCAAATTCTGCCAAGAAACCAGTCTCCCCTGAGTAGACTTACTTCCCTTAACCCTTCTCTGAGTTAAGTGTACCCCAGGACACACAGGCTATTCACCCTTTGAAATTCTATTTGGACTGCCACCCCAATTATCTGGGCCTTCAAAGGAAATCTCAAACTTCTGGGAGAGGGTAGCCAAGATTCCATTCTCCAGCAGCTGGGGAAAATTCTAGCTGAAATACATAAAACTGTCTTGTCCTGGAATCTCATCCCCCTGAGACACCTGGTGCACCCCCACTGGCCAGGGGACCTAGTCTGTGTCAAAGACTGGAAAAGAGAACTCCTACCACCTTCCTGGACAGGTCCACATGCTCTGATCCTTGTAACTCCTACTGCTCTTAAACTTGCAGTCATCATCCCTTGAATCCATAATTCCAAGGTCAAGAAGGCATACCCCAATAAAAAGCAGGACAGTTGGACAGCCCATCCTGTACCCGGCCACCCCTTGAGAGTGGGAGATGCCTGGGATCCCCAAGCACCAACCTTGTCAAATGCCTGCTGAATGGACCCCTGCTTCTGGTGGATCCTGTGCTTATACAGCCTACTTGACTTGGTATTTAGAGTTGGACTCACTACAGTGGCCCCTGCAGACTGGACTATTCTGAATAGAGATCTAATTGCAATTGCTTACTGGTGTATAATAGGATGTTTCTGTGCCTTGACTTGCTTGTCCTTTCCTTCCTTGCCCCCTCCCTAGGAGCCAATACTGGCCTCCAAAATCTATGGCAGCTGCAAGTTAGTCAAAGTTGGGGCAAACAATCTGTGCTGAACACTTCAGTCCCATTCTTGTCAGGTGCAACTTCAGCCTCAAAATATTTGACACTTACAGGGAAATCCAAGATCATGCTCCTTACACATTGCTAGTTGCTCCAGACCCCCACAACCCCATACCTGGCCCCCAGAGAGGGTGTAGGGGTTGCCAATATGCAGAGTTATGAAAAAAACCTCTGCTGAGTCCCCCAAAGAGTGGAGGATTCCGCTGCTCTTGGAGTTTGCTGGTAGGTGACACTGCTCCCTGGAAGTGGGTCCCACCTACTTCTCCATATCTCCTACAGAAAATCCCCAGCCCAGCAATGTGTGGCATAGAAAACTGTGACCCTGTAAAACTCACCTTATTAAATATAATAATAATTTAAACGTAATTTTCTGATCACTGGATCACTGGATCAGAAAATACCTTTTTAAAGGCCCAAATAGGACTAAAACTAGGAATTAGAATATATGACCCATCAGGGCTAGACCCAGGGGACCTCATACTGGTACAACTGATCCTGGTAACCCAACCCCCAGAGAAAACCATGGTGAAAAATATCTCTAAAGCTGCCCAGACACTAAAATCCAAAGTTAGAACAGCCTCCCACAACATCCTTTTGAACCAGGTTCGAAACGTCTACCAAATCCTAAATGAAACCTGGCCTGACATAGCTGCATCCTCCTGGCTGTGCACTTCCTCAGGTCTAACCATCTTCCCCATAAATGTCCCATGGAACATAACCCTCCTGACCCATGACAGGTCTGCAGTGGAAACCAGACCCCTCCCAGTCTGCATAACCGAACCCTCAGGAAAACTGACTAAGTGTAAAAACATAACTACCAGGTCTCCTTCAACTATCCTCCCTCTAGGAAGGGCTAACTGTAATACCACCTGCCCACTCAATGAGCCTGACTGATGCGCTACAAAATCCACTGTCTCAGTCTGTGGCACCAACACCTACTGGTGCCTACCCAGGATGGCCAGGGCATCTGTTTCCTGGCTTGGCCATTACCATCATTCTCAATGTATGGAGATGAATTGCCTGGAGAGCTCTCCCAAGCCAAACGACCAAAACAGGCAATTCCAATAGACTTAGGACTAGGAGTAGTCAGGAGTGCAGCAGTAGTGGGGGCCTCACTCACAGTTGGTCAGGAGGGCTTACAAATCCTAGCACGGGAAACATCAAATGACCTCAAAGAAATATTGGGGGCTCTCAACGGTTTGCAAGGCCAGATAGACTGGTTGGCAGAAGTGGTTTTACAGAACAGGCAAGGATTAGACTTGCTCACTGCAGGTTCCGGGGTGATCTGTGAGACCCTGGGGGAAGAATGCTGTTTCTATGCAAATTTCTCAGGGACAGTTAGGGACAAAGTGGTACAACTAAAGGAACTCTGCCAACGGGAGCTACTTCCAGTATCTCCTTTCCTGGATTTTGCCATTCTTGCCAGTAAGAGCCTCAGTCTTCTTCCTCTTAACTTTCAGGTCATGCATTCTATGGAATCTAACACAATATATCACTTCCCACTTAAACACCTTAAAACACCAAGTAATGCCTCATGTTAAATATCAGCCCTTGGGGACTTCAGAAACATCCCCATGTTAGCAGATGATGCCCCATAAAGTATTATAAGGGCATGAAAGGAAGGGATGATAAAGAAAGGCCCGGGGCCCTACCCCCCTCATCAGAAACCACAGCCTGAGGAACATAAGCTCCCCTGGTTCCTTTTCTCCCTTCCTCCCCTTTTCTCCCTGGAATCCATATCCTTAGGAAGATAAGCACTCCCTGCCTGCCCCTTTCAACTGGAATTTACAACTCTAAACAGATAATGACTCTTTTCCTCCCTAATAGCCCTCTGCTTTAGAAAGATAAGCTAACCTTTTACTTTTATAACCTGCCTGCCAGCTTGATTAGGAATTTGCCTGCTTAAAGTTCCTATATAAACTTAGGAAAATTGAGACACAGGGCTCAGATTTTTGGAGACTTGACTCTTCTCTGGGCCTGCACATAATACAACTTCATTCATCCGCCCCCTCAGAGTGCCACTTGAGTTTCATTCTGTCTGCTGCAACAATATAACTAATAATAAATGGATAAAAATAGCAAATTTACAGAGATGGAAAGTAGAGGTAGAGGGAATCAGTGGAGGGGAGGGCCTGGAGAAAATGCAGTGTTTATTTAGAGAAATTAAAAACAAGTTAAAAAATAAATTATAAATAATGTTAATGAATGATGAGTACTCATTTCTTATTAACAAATTCTGAGGCGCCAGATCACAAAATTTGCTTTGTAATATTCCTTGGAGGATATTCCTATTTGTTTCTGGATTATGAGTGCTGAAACACTTTATAACAGCATGCCATAGTGCTTTGGAGAAATTACCTTCAATTTTGTGTGTAGTTGAGCATGGGGAGATTATACAATGCAAAATTATGCTTTATATAGTTTAATTGGAAAGTATTTCATAGCACATTGGAAGCTCAGGGAACAAATACTTGATCTCCCCTGGAATATGATCTAAGCTCCTCTAATCAATCACCATTGCCCAGGATTTTCAAATAGGATTAAATGAAATTTTATAGATGACTTTCATCAAAGTCACCAAAATAGTGGTTATTTGACCATGCTGTCTTTATGTTTACAGGCTTCAAGGAAGTTTTTGGTTCCTGCCATTTTCAAGACTGATTTCTAAGCCTTGCACATGGTCTGCAAAGTCCTTTTCATGATTACATAAAATGATTGACAGTGTATTATATAAAAATTGAAGGTGAAAAAGAGTATGTGTATTAAAACTCATGTTACCAGAATTGTAAATATGATTTTTACTCATAAACAAAATTCATTATTATTTTGCTTTCCTGGCTGTCATTGAAGAAACCAATTCAATAATAAAGGTCCACATTTGAACAACAAGGAGACTTTCATGAGGTAACAATTAGGCAGTATATAATAATAGTTATATACTGTTATTAAGTTTCAATTTCACAAGAAAAAGTTCATAAGTACAATCATTAATATCAAGGACTTGGTATAATTGTGTGCTTTCCTTCACTAGGCACTGCCTTGCACTCAGGGGATTCTTGCTGTCCCATTAGAGAATGTAGCAGAACTCTCCAGTATGGAAATTCAACATTCTTTTGGTTATTGTGTGCAGCTCCCCCCACCAAGACAATGCCCTATGAATACTTTAACCTATTCATATGCCTTAGGGTCATTCCCCAGGTGAACCACTTCCCATTCATCCCTACATCCTTGACACTAGTGATCCTCCCCTGCCACTGCTGTGACTCTTCTGTGATCCAAAACCTCTTCAAAATGAAGCCAAGATAAACAAAAAAACTAATAAGAAAATGAAATAATAATTTGAAAAATAATCAATAAAATCCAGAAAATTTAAAATTTTTAAATAATAAATAATTTTTTTAGACATTGTACCTTTCATCACTGTATGATTTGTTGTCTTGCATATATAAAGACATTTTCTTCCATATATTCCCCCAGTGTCTTGTTTTTTTTTTTCATTTTGTCTTCAAAGAAGATTTAGGATACAGAAAATTTACATAAAGAATATAGAGGATTCCCGTATATCCAATACCCTCCCCCTTTCCCCCTCTCCCCTATTAATAACATTTCACATGAGGATGGTACATTTGTTACAATTGATATACAAATATTGAATCATTTCTACTAACAATGGTCAATGGTTTACATTATGGTTGACATTTTGGATCATACACTTTATAGGTTTTGATGAAATTTGAAGTGGCCTGTATCCATTTATTGCAAGATGATGCCGAACAATTCTAATACCCTAAAATGCCCTACATTACATCTATTCTATTCTTCTCTCCCTCTCCCCTCAGAAGCTATGGTAAACAATAAGTTTCCATTTGTGAAGAGTAAGATTCATAGTTATGTGCAATAATATTGAGGGTTTGACATATTGATCTGTTTTCTTTTATTGGATACTCCCTATATTATTGAGGGATTTTTGTCCCTCTAATTGAGAACACAGTAGGAATCCCCAGGATGGGAGTTTGATATTTTCTTGTTTATTGTGTGGGTCTCCACTTGTGATAAAGCACACTATGACAAGATGAACTCTTACATAGTCCATAGAAGTCTGCCCCAGGTGTGTCCTGTCCCTCATACCCCCCACATCCAACACGCTACCCCAGTAACCCTCCCCTGCTATATTTGCCAAAAGAACATATTCAACATTGTAGTTTTAAATACAGACTTGCAAATACCCAGAGTCCACCTGCTCGTTCCCTTGCCCCTCCCCCCAGTTCTATGGATAGTCCAACCCAACCCACCACACTATTCTCTCAAAGGCCAGCACTACTGAAAGCAATCTCTTCACTGCACCACTGTCATGCTTATCCACTGCACAAATACACCCTGCCACCTTATCATATATTTTGCCCATTTGGGCATCTGCTAACTGCCCTCTACTCCCTGTCTCCAATATATGAATACAGATTGTTCTTCTATTTATTTAGTTCTTCTTTGATTTCTTTTAAGCAATGCATTGTGGTTTTCTGAATACAGGTCCTTTACATCCTTGGTTAAGTTCATTCCTAAATGTTTTATTCTTTAGTCACTAATGTAAATGGAATTTTATCCTGACTTCTTCCTCAGATTGCTCAATACTATTATATAGAAACACTACTAATTTTTGCATATTAATCTTGTCTCCACCACTCTCCTGAACTCATTTATTAGCTCTAGTAACTTTGTTGCAGATTTTTCAGCACTTTCTATGTAAAGGATCATTTCATCTGTGAAAAGCAAAAGTTTTACTTCTTCCTTTCCAATTTGGATGCCTTATAGTTCTTTTTCTTGCATGACTGTTATAGCTAGAACCTCTCACACTGTATTGAACAATAGTGGTGGCAGTGGGACTCCTTCTCTTTTTCCCAATCTTAAAAGGAAAATTTTCAGTCTTCCACCATTGAGTACAATTTTAGCTATGGATTTTTCTTATATGACCTTTATCATGTTTAGAAAGTTGCCTCTGATTCCTATCTTTTCGAGTGTTTTTATCAAGAAAGGATGCTGGATTTTGTCAAATATCTTTTCTGCATCAATTAAGATGAAAATGTAATTTTTCTTCTTCAATTTATTAATGTGATGCATTAGATTGATTTTCTTGTGTTGAACCAGCCTTGCATGTCTGGGATAAAACCCCTTGATCATGATGAATAATTCTTTTAATGCATTGTTGGATTTCATTAGTGAGTATTTTCTTGAGGATTTTTGCACATATATTTATTAGGAAGTCGGTCTGTAGTTTTCTTTTTTCATAATATCTTTATCTGGCTTTGGTATTAGGGTGATGTTGCCTTCATAGAATGAATTTAGTAGTGTTCCTTAATGTTCAAGTTTTTGCAAGAGTTCTGGCAAGATTGGTATTAAATCTTTGAATGCTTAGTAGAATTTACCTGTGAATTCATTTTGGGAAGGTTTTTGATGAGTGTTTCAATATCTTTATATGTGATTGGTTTTCTGAGGTCTTCTATTTCTTCTACTATCAGTGTACATTGTTCATATGTTGCTAGGTATTTGCCCACTTCATCTAACTTGCCTAGTTTGTTGGCATACAGTTGTTCATTGTATCCTCTGATGATCTCTTTGATTTCCATGGGGTCAGTAGTAAGGTCACCATTTTCATTTCTGATTTTACTTATTTGCATCTTCTCTCTCTTCTGCTCTATCAGTCTAGCTAAGGGTTTGTCAATTTTGTTGATCTTGAACCAACTTTTGGTTTCATTATTTTTCTTTTTTTTTTTGTTCTCAATTTCATTTATTTCTGTTCTTATCTGTATTATTTCATTCCTTCTTGTTTTGGGAATAGTTTACTGTTCATTTTCTAGTTCTGCCAGCTGTGTAGTTAGGTCTTTGATTTTAGCTTTCTTCTTTTTCAATGTAAGCATTGAGGACTATAAATTTTCTTCTCAGCACTGTATTCACTGCATCCCATAAGTTTTGATATGGTTTATTCTTGTTTTCATTTGTCTTGATATATTTACTGATTATTGTTGCATTTTCTTCTTTGACCCACTGATTATTTAAGAGTGTGTTGTTTACTCTCCATATACTTTTGAATTTTTGCTTTTTTGGCCTGTTGTTTTCCAGCTTCATTCAAATTATGATCAGTGAACAAGCTTTGTATAAATTTGATACATTTTAATTTATTTAGATATGTTTTGTGATAAAAAATATGGTCTATCCTGAAGAAAGACCAGTGAGCACTTGAGAAGAATGGATATCCTGCTTCTCAGGGTTCTGTATATGTCTATTAGGTTTAGTTCATTTATCATATTATTCAAGAGTTCTGTTTCTTTATTGATCTTCTGCCCTGTTGTTCTATCCAATGGTGAGATTGGTATATTGAAGTTTCCAAATATTATTGTAAAGACATCTCTCTTTCCCTTCAGTTTTGCCAGTGTTTGCCTCATGTAAATTTGGGGCATCTTGGTTAGGTGTATATACATTTATGATTGTTATTTCTACATGGTGAATTGCTCCTTTTATCAATATATAATGTCCTTCCTCATATCTAATAACAATTTTGCTTTTAAAGTCTATTTCATCTGATATAAACATAGCTACTCTAGTTTTTTGTTTGTTTGTTTTTTTATTCATGTGTGGAATAACTTTTTCCACCTCTCACTTTCAATCTATTCATATCTTTGGGTCTAAGGTGAGTCTCTTGTACACAGCATATAGATGGCTCATATTTTCTTATCCATTCCACCAGTCTGTGCCTTTTGATTTGGGAATTTAATCCATTAACATTCAATATTATTACTGTAAAGTAAGTGATTACTTCACCTATTTGACCATTGGGCATTATCTGTCATATCTTACTTTCACCATTATTTTTTACACTTTTAGTTACTTTTACGGATATAATCTTCATTTCTAGACTCTCTTCCAAGCCTCTCTCACCTGTTTTTTCTTTTCACACTGTAATATTCCCTTTGTATTTCCTGCAAAGCCAGTCATTGGTTACAAATTCTGTCAAATTCTGTTAATCTGTGCATATTCTAAATTCTCCCACATTTTTTAAAAGTGTTACCAGGGATTGAATCTGACCTTGTACATGTGAAGCATGTGCTCAACCATTGAGATACACCTGCTTCTCACCCACATTTTGAGCGACAATCTTGCTGAACATAAAATTCTTGGCTGCCAGTTTTTCTTTTCTGGTATCTTAAATATACTATTGCTTTCTTTCCTCCATGGTTTTTGATGAGAAATCAGCACTTTATCTTATTGGGCATCCCTTGTATGCCATGCACCACTTTTCTCTTGCTGCTCTAGGATTCTCTCTTTAACTTTGGCATTTGACATTCTTATAAGTGTGTGTCTCAGAGTAGGCTTATTTGGGTGGGGGTATGATTTGCTTCTTGGACTTGGATATCTATGTACTTCAGTAGAGTTGGGAAAATTTCTACCATTATTTTCTCAAATATTACTTCTGCTCCTTTTCCCTTCTCTTCTCTTCCTGGGATATGACACATATGTATGCACAACTCTTCCTGTCATTTAGGTCCCTCAGACCCTGTTCAAATTTTTCCATTCTTTATTTTATCTTTTTTGTGTGTGTGTTTACTTTTGGAAGAACTTTCTTCAAATTTTCTGATCCTTTCTTCTGCCTCTTAAAATTTGCTTCTATATGCCTGCACTGTATTTTCAATTTCATTTATTGTGCCTTTCATTCCCATAACTTCTGCTATTTTTCTATGTATGCTTTCAAATTCTTCTTTGTGCTTACCTTAATTTCTTAAATTAAAATTAAAATCCATAATTTCTTTAGCCATTTCAATGAATTTATTAAGGAGATTTGTTTGAATATCTATGATTGGTTGTCTCAAGTCATTTCTATAATCTGGAAACTTAATTTGTTTCTTTGACTGGAACTTGGTCAAAGGCAGAGAAGGTATCTCCCTGATTCTTTGTATGGATTGTAAATTTTTTTGGTGTCTCAGCATCTGAGTTACTTGGTGTATTTTTTCTGGACTTGGTTTCTCTCTTTAGCCTAGGGTTTTCTCTTTGATTGGCTTTGTGCTACAGCCCTTCTTTGATACATGATTCAACTTATTTTGGAATTTTATAGTGTCTCATGTTTAGCCAATCTGAATTTTTTCAATTCTTTTTCATTGGTTTCTTGTCCTTTCTCACATGCTGGTGGCAGAATAAGAGCCGAGATGTGGTTGGTACTGTAAGCTATGGAGGCTGAAGGTGCCAATATTGCCCCAGGAACTGATGATGCTTCTCAAACTTTTCTCCCCTGCCATGGAAGATTTGGAGCTACAGCCATATGCAGTTATCCAAGTCATACAGGCCAAAACTGACTGTAGTTGCCCAGAGAAGGTGACAAAGCCCTGGCTACCCTCCTTCTGTCTGGTCAGGAACAGGGTTGAGGCCACAAGAGTGCCCAGCAATCTAGTCTGTGTGGGCCAAAAGCACCTGCAGTTACATGGAGAGCCTGAGAAACACCTGCCTTCTTCTGTATTATTGGGAGCATGAATGTAGGCACATATTTGCCCAACAATGTAATCCATGTATGCCAAAAGTGACTGCAATTGCACAGAGAAGCTGAGGAAACATTGTCCCTCCTTCTGTCTCATCAGGGGTAGGGATGGAGCCACAGGATCACCCAGCAATCTAATCTGAGTCAGCCAAAAGCACTTATTTGCAGTTACTTGGAGAAGCTGAGAAACACTGTCTCCCTTCTGTCTTATTGGGGGCAAGGATGTAGCCATGTTTGAAAAAAATATAGTCCATGCAGGCCAAATGTAACAACACTTCCTCAGAGAGATTAATATAGGTCCCTCCAGCTTCCTCTCTGCCATAGGCAGGGCTGGAGCCCAGGCTAGGGTAGTGATCTGACCTGAGTGGAAAGAAGCCAGTCCTTACCATCACTATGATTTTCAATCAGCCCTGCTTCCCCTTATGCCAGGGACAGAGTTAAAATGGATGCTACTGGCCTCTTCCTGACTTGAAGATTTTCAAACTTTAGCTGTACTTAGGATTGGACTTTAGGCAGCTAAATTTACTAAACAGTAGATGAAGTCACTGCCTGACCATCTTTTCCTTCCCTTTTTTTGGGAAATGGAGCTTCTAATATCATCCAAAGACTAACTCCTGAAGTGTCTTGCCCTGACAGCAGGGGATGAGCACCAGCCTCCATGGCATGGAGTAGTCTACTCATGATTCTTCACTGCAGGTGGATAGTGTCCTCCTTCTGTTCTTTCAAGGATTTTTCAGGATGCTCTTCTGGTCTCCTTGGCTCTGAAAACAGGTGATTTAGGTAGTTCTTACTGATTACTAACTGTATTATAGGACTAGGTGACACTTGGAGCTTCCTATGTTGCTATCATCTTACCTCTCCACTTCCCTGGCTATGTTTTGAAACCTTCAAAAGCAGCACTAAGTTTTAGAAAAAGTTGAACAAAAAATTGAAGAAGAGCCATGAAATAAAACTACTAGGCAAGACAGGGGAGAGATTGTCCAACAGAACAAAAGCACCAAAATAATCAGATAATAATCAGTAAAAAATTAAAAGCCATACTAAAAAACAGGAAGATATAACCCAGGCAAAGGAACAAACCAAAAATCTTGATGAGACCAATGATTTAAAACAACTAATCAGTAATATTCTCTCAAATCTCCTAAATCAATTCAAGGAGTTGAAAGAAAATATGGCTAAAAAATAAATGATATTAAGACACTGGGTGTCAAAAGGAGAAATATTGTATGGTCTCACTAATATGAACTAAACATGAAGAATAAACACATAAAGTAAAACCTAGAATACAGGTTACTTAAAATAGGATGAGAGTTGAGAAGGAGTACTGATGCTTAATGTATGTAGAATTTTTAATTAGCTTGAATGTAAAAGTTTAGAAATGGAGAGAGTTGATGGTGATATATTTTAGTGAGTATAACTAATACAGGTGGTTTATAAATGGGATTTGTGGCTGAAAGGAGAAGTTTAGGGATGTAAAAATGTCAATTGAAAGAAAGATAGAGAATCATCTAGGGACTGAATAAATTAGTGAACCCAGAGATGGATGAGAATGGTGGCTACTAGTACAAATACAAGAATTTTTTTCTATGAACAAGAACAAATGTATGTCATTATAACAAGGTGGTAAGAATACAGTGATGCATTGGAAAAACAATTAATGCAACTTTTTTTACTATAGTTAACAACAATATTGTGATATTCTTGCATCAATGTCAACAAAGGTACTATATCAATGTTAAGTGTCAATATTAGCGGGTATGGGATTTTTCACTTTTGGTTAAGGAAAACATTCAAAGTTTATTTGACAGTGACTGCACAAGTGTGTGATGAACATGAGAGCCACTGAATGTACACTTTGGATAGAATGTACAAATCATAAAAATGTACAACACTGAAAACTGTGTTGTGGAAGATGTACTGTTGTTAGCAGTACAGCTATGAGAGCATTCTCTCATGAACTATAACAAATGTACAATAATAATGAATAGTGTTAATGATAGGGAGTGTATGGGAAAAATACACCAAGTTTATGCTATGGACCATAGTTAGTGGTAATAGTCTGATCATGTTCTTTCATAATCTGTAACAAATGGTCCACAATAATATAAGGTGCTGGTAGAAGGGTGATACATGGGAGTTCTGCTTATTATGCATGGTTGTTTTGTAAGCTCACAACTTTTCTATCAAAACATATATATTAAAAAGAGAACAGCAAAATAACCTCAAAGCAAGCAGAAGAAAAGCAATACCAAAGATTAGAAAAGAAATTAATGAAATTGAGAACAAAAATTCAATAGAGAGAATCACCAAAACCAAAAGTTGGTTCTTTGAGAAGTCAAACAAAATTGACAAACACTTAGCTAGACTAACAAAGCATAAAGAGAGAAGATGCAGTTAAATAAAATCAGAAATGAGCAGGGGGGCATTACCACTGACCCCACAGAAATAAAAGAGAGCATAAGAGGATATTTGAACCACTGTATGTCAACAAACTAGACCACATAGAAGAAATGGACAAATTCCCAGAAACACATGGACAACTCACAATGTACCCAGCAGAAACCGAAGAATTCAATAAACCAATCACTAGTAAAGAAATTGAAACTGTCATCAAAATCCTCCCCAAAATGAAAAATCTACAACCTGATGGCTTCACAGGTTAATTATACCAATCATTCATAGAAGATCTAATACAATTCTTGCTCAAATTCTTTGAAAAAATTGAACAGGAGTGAATGCTGCCACACTCATTCTATGAAGCCAACAACAGCATAATACCAAAGTTAGATCAAGATACTATGAAAAAAGAAAATTACAGATCAATTTCTATACTGAACATAGATTAAAAAATTCTCAACAAAATACTTGCTAATCAAATACAAAAGCACTTTAAAAGAATATAAATCATCAATCAAGTGAGCTTTACCTCAGGTAAACAAGGAGGTTCAACAAAAGAAAATCAATCAGCATAATACACCACACTAATAAATCCAAGAAGAAATATCACATGATTATGTCAATTGATGCAGGAAAGACAATTGACAGAATACAGCATCCTTTCTAGATAAAAACACTCCAAAAATAAGAACAGGATATGATGCATATACAAAAAATCAACAGCTAACATTGTACTCAATGGTAGGTGAAAGACTGAAAACTTTTCTGCTGAGATTGAGAACAAGGCAAGGGTGCCCACTGTCAACACTGTTCTTCAAAATTTTCCTAGATGTTCTAGCTAGAGCAATTAGGCAAGAAAAAAGAAATAAAAGGCATTCATATAGGAAAGAAATAAGTAAAACGTTTGCTATTTGCTGGTAATATAATTTTATTCCCAGAAAATCCCAAAAATTCCAAAACAAAGCTACTATAACTAACAAACAAGTCAGCAAAGTGGCAGTATACAAGATTAATTTGCAAAATTCAGTAATGTATCTATACAATACTATAAACTTATCCAAGGGCATAATAGACCTGTATTCAGAAAACTAAGGATCATTCCTAAAAGAAACCAAAGAAGATGTAAATAAATGGAGGGACATTCTGTGTTTATGGATTGGAAGACTAAATATCATTCAGATGTCAATTCTACAGAAATTGATTTACAGATTCATTGCAATCCAAATAAAAATTCTCTGAGTATTTTTGCAAAACTAGAAAAGCAAGTGTTGCAGTTGGGCAGTTTGATGTAATTATGAATTCCAAAAATATAATTGGATCATGCTTGTAAACTAATCTGCTAATCTGGGCATGATTAAGTTATGATTAGGGCATTGACTGGGCCACATCAGTAGGGCATTGAACCCCACCCCTTGGTGGGTGGGGAATCAAATATAAAAGGCATAGCAAGAACAGAGTTGAAGTTAGTTTTTGAGAAGCAGTGTTTTTTTTTTTAAGATTTATTTATTTATTTTATCCCCCCCTTGCTGCTTGTGCTTGCTGTGTCCATCCGCTGTGTGTTTTCTTCATGTCTGCTTATCTCCCTCTTGCTGTGAGGTCCCACTGCATCAGCCCACCATGCCATGCGGGCTGGCCTGCCCTCACAAGGAGGCCCCGGGAAGTGAACCCGGGGCCTCACATGTGGTAAACGGGAGCTCTATCCAGTGAGCCACACCCGCTTCCTGAGAAGCAGTTTTGATGTTGTAGAAAAGGCCCCAGGAGAAGAGAAGTGATCCATTTGCCTGATAGTCTACAGCTGACCTTGTGGAGGAACCAGAAGAGCTAAGACCAGAGAGAAACACAGCCCCAGGAAGAGTGGAACACAAGAAGCCTGAACCCTGGCAAACGTTGGCAGCTGTCCTGCTCCAACACGTGGTAATGAACTTTGGTGAGAAAAAACTTAACGCTTAATGGCCTGGTATCTGTGGACTTCTACCCCAAATAAATACCCTTTGTAAAGACCAACCGATTTTTGGTATTTCACATTAGCACCTCTTTGGCTGACTAATACAGCAAGTAATCAAATTGATTTGGAAGGTTAAGGCATCCCAAATAGTCAAAATGTGTTTTAAAAATAATGTAGTTGGAGGACTCTCACTTCCTGACTTTAAAGCATACTGCTTAGCTACAGGGGTTAAAACAACATGATAAGGAATCCCACTCCCTGATTTAAAGCATATTACTTTGCTATAGTGGTTAAAACAGCATGATATAGCATAAAGATAGACATATTGACAAGTGGAATAGAATGGAGAATTCAGAAATAGACCCTCACACCTACAGTCAATCAATATTAGACAAGGCTGTCAAACCCACCTAGCTGGATCACAACATTTATTCAAAAAATTGTTCTGGGAGAAATATATACCCATATCTAAAAGAAAGACAAACGACCCCTATCTAACACTGTTCTGTCAAATAAAGGTTAGTAATAATGGAGTCTTAATATCATAAAGTTTATTAAATGCAAAGGAGATGGAAATAATTAACACATATTCAAGTCAAAATAGTAGATAGAAATAGCTGCTTATTAGTAATAAATAAAATTTTTGGCCTGTGAGCAAGAAACAGGAGTCCAACTGTTTGTGGAAATTTACAAGCCACCAAATAGTTAATAAGAAATTAAGTAATGATACATGCATGTACAAACTCACCAAATGGGAGACACACCAACATCTGGCTCTCATTCTGGGAAGTCCTGAATCAGCAGCCAATACCAAAGTCCTGAATGGAAACAACATCTGGGGAAGCAACCAGCACCCTTTCTCAGGGACAACACCTGGGCAAAGTATCCAACACCCTTCCCACTCTCAGGGTAAAGACAACACCTGAGAGCAAAGTGTTCTGCTCTAGGATTACCCTTACTGAAGCATCATCCCCAGGGTGGGACCTCAACAAGTCCTGATATGTCCTTCCTGTTTTATGCCAACATTGAATATTGCTTATCTGTTAAAATCATCAGCCGAAGCACATTCTAGAGTTCGTGCATCAATTCCCAAGGAAGTGACCAGTTTCCTTGAGAATGTTCACAACCTCCCTGGAATGTTTCTAACACTTATCTTGGTTTTTGCTTGCCCCAGAACAAGGAACTGTGAGTTCTAGCTTTAGTCCATGGGGTCACTGCCTGGTTTCTCTGCCTTGAATCTGACTATATGCTGACCAAGGAAATGTTAGTTGCTGATTGTCAGAGTTTAAAGTTTGAACAATACTCACTAAATTTTCCCAATCCACACACTTATATAAAAATTAATTCAAAATGGATCAAACACCTAAATATAAAAGTTAAACCAAAGAAACTCCAAGAAGGAAATGTAAGGAAACATCTTCAAGACCTTGTGGTAGGTGGTGGTTTCTTAAACATTACACTCAAATGGGGAGCAATAAATGAAAAATTAGACAATTTTTTTCTCAAAATTAATACTTTGGTTTCAAGTGATTTTTGTTAAGAAGGTGAAAAGGCAGTCTACTCATCGGGAGAAAATTTTCAGGAATCATATATTTGACAAGGGTTTGATTTCCTGGTTATATAAAGGTATCATACAACTCAATGATAAAAAGCTAAGCAACCCAATTTAAAAATGTGAAAAAGCCTTGAATAGAGATTTTTCCAAAAAGGAAATACAGATAGTTAAAAAGCACATTAAAAGATGCTCAATATCTCTAACTATGAGGGAAACGCAGATGAAAACAATAATGAGATATCATTTCACAACTTATAGAATGGCCATTATTAAAAAATAAACAAGTGCTGGAGAAGATGTGGAGAAATAGGAACCATCCTTCACTGTTGGTGGGAATGTAAAATAATATAGATTCTATGGAAGATAGTTTGGTGGTTTCTCAGGAAGTTAAACATTTTACTGCTGTATGAGGTTGCAAGCATCTAGGAATATATTCAAATGAACTGAAGGCATTTCATAATGAAGGACATAAACAGACATTTGTACTCCAATGTTCATATATACATTTTTCACATTTGCTAAAAGATGGAAGCAACCCATTTGTCCATCAACTGAAGAATGGATAAACAAAATTTGGCATACACATATGAATTATTATTCAACTGTTAGAAGAAATGAAGTTGGAATACATATGAAAATAAGGTAGGATGTTAAGGAGATTATGTTTTTTTTGTTTTGTTTTGTTTTGTTTTTAAGATTTATTTATTTATTTATTTATGCCCCCCCCCTTGCTACTTGTGTTTTACTGTGTCCATTCGCTGTGTCTTTCTTCCGTGTCTGCTTATCTCCCCCTTGCTGTGAGGTCCTGCTGCATCAGCCCACCATGGCGTGGGCTGGCTTGCTTTCACAAGGAGGCCCCGGGAAGCGAACCCGGGGCCTCCCATATGGTAAACGGGAGCTCTATCCATTGAGCCACACCCACTTCCAGTATATTATGTTGAGTTAAATAAGCCAGGCAAAAAATGACAAATATTGTATGGTCTCACTAACATGAATTAATATGAGGAGTAAGCCATGTAGTTAAACTATAGATTATACATTACTAGGGATATATAATGAGAGACACAACAAAGCAGGGAGCAGAGGTGGCTCAAGTGATTGGGTCCCTCTCTCCCACATGGAAGGTTCTAGGTTCATTTCCTGGTGCCCCCTAGAAAGAAAACCAGCACACAAAAGACACAACAAATTCAAACAATGAGGGGGTGGGGAGGAATAAATAAAAATAAATCTTTAAAATATACACTCTATGAATGAATACCCTGTGATGGTAATCAAAGGTCATAGATTAAGCACATGACTATGGCAGCCCATGGGACAATCTTTGGATTAGATTATACATCTCCACCCAAGGATGTGACAATTTTGAGCAAAGATGGAAAACTGAGGATCATACTTATGAATTGGCAGCCTCCCTCTGAAGTCAATGGCAAAATTACAGGTTACATAATTTATTATAGTACCATATAGTAAATATGGAAATACGTGACTGGGTTATTGAGCCTTTTGTAGATAATAGGCTGACTCAACAGATACAGACTTAACACTTGACACACTATATTGGTTCATAATCCAAGCCCAGAACTCAAAATGCATGGATCACACATGCCAACCTGACCAGTTCAGAACACCTAAAACTGAAGAGTCTGCAGGAAAAGGAAGTTAGCTGCCAGGCATAGGATCTGACTACAAAGCTCCAATGAGTGGCAGTAAGAGTCCTCATGGGAACCCAGTCTATCCTCTAGACAGTAATAAACTGCTGGACATCATTTTTTTGTTAGTGTCATCACCATTGTTGTGGTCATGATCATTGCTGTCTTTTTCAGCAGTCATACCACCTCTGCACCAGAGAAAGAAATGAGCTATGTGCAAATCTGGGAATGGCTCCCATAAGTAAATTCCAAAGATGTCAAACCCTCAGACCACTGCATCCATCATGAGAGACTATAGCTGAAATCCATCAGTCTCCAAATCCAAACCTCATCATTACTGATGTCCCCATCCCTTGCAACTGCCAAGATTTCACACAAGTTGACAATTTCAGGAACACCAATATCCATCAAAGGCAAAATTCATACAAAGGACATGAACCAGAGGACAGCATGTCTACACTGGTGGAAAGGCAGGGGGTGAGACCAAAAATGATGATGCCCTTTGAATCTCAGCCACCCCAGCCTGTGATAAGTGCCCATCCCATGAATTTCCTCAATAATGCTCACCTTCATTTCCACTCAAGAAGCTTTGTTTCTCCAACTTGCAGTCATCTGTTCCACCCATGCAGCCCATGTCCCATGGGCATATCCATGTCCTTTCCAGACAAGGTCAATTTCCCTAGATGGAAACTATTCTAAAAGAGTTAGCAAGCTGAAATAGTAAGGTCTTGTCTTATTTAGAAAAGGGACTTGGAATTTGTCTTAATGTTGTTATCATAACATTTCTTTTATTGACTCAAATTTGTTTCTCTAAAATTCACTCAATTTTTCTAAGTTTTAAATGCTCAGTGCAAGGTGTCATTGTAGTAAAAACAGCAATAACTCTACTTACATTATCATCTCTTGTACATTAACTTATGTCTTAATTGGTAAAAAAAAATAGTATTTTGCTTGATAGGTGTTTTATCTGCATGATTTTTTTGGGAGGAGGTTCTCAGTCTGGGGGATGAATAAATGAGAATCATCTTTGAATAGTCACAGCCCCAAAGGCCACAGATAAAATATGGGGTGTGGTGAGGGTGGGAATGAAATTAGGCAATTCTGTTCTCAGCTATCAAAAGGAAGAAATAAACACAATTTCACTTAGAAATGTGTGGAAATAGCTAAAGACCTCTTACTAGAAATTTACTGTCCTTAACTCAAACCAATCCTCCACATTCCTGGTTATTGATTGAATAATCCAGGCCAGGGTAGGGAGGTGGGCAGTGAGATGCCTTTTAATTATGCACACCCACAATGACGTGTATGTTTGGGTCACAATTCAGACTACAGGTATTTGCATGTTTAATGACTGTTAGAACCACAGATGGAATTTGGGAACTCTGCCTTGCATTTGTGTCTGAGGAGACAATTTACTGACCACCACAAATAATCTGAGTCCAGTTAGAACTAAACCTTAATAGAGGCCCAGCTTGTGGCAAATTGGTACACTGATCAGGGAAAATTGGGGCCTTGGCTGTCACCAGGATAGACGTCTTGTTGAGAGGGAGGGGTCACATGTTATCCACATGAATGGGGTAGGCTTGGTGACTGTTGTGACCAATAGAATAGGGTGGAAGAATCACTGTGATTATTTCTGGGCTGAAACATAGAAACATGTACCTTCTTCATGTCATTCAGCACTCTCTCTGGGATTCTTGAGCTAATATATAAGGAGTATGACTACCTGAGACCACTATGCTGTAACAGTCATGTGCCAACTCCTGTTTGGCAGGACCAGCAGAGCCCAACCTTCACATCATCCTTCCAAGACAACAGACAAGTGAGTAAAGCCATTGGGGCTAATGAAACCAGTCCAGACACCACCTGAATTCCATTGAGTACCCCAATAGAGACCACATGGAGCAGAATAATAACCTACATAAATCTTTTATTCCTATGAATGTTCTTGGTAGGATAGAATATGCAGCCAATTTTGCACATAATTTACATCTATAAAAATCCGTGTATATATTATAATTCTAATCATTTTGTCCATTTTATCTTTATTCCTTCAAATGTTAGTATTATATATAAATATCTTCAACTGATATGCAAGTGAATGATGCACTAAGTCTCCTATATGGATCAATATATAGTTATAGATATGGATATAAATATATATATGTGTGTGTGTGTGTGTATATATATATATATATATATAATTTAATAGAAATTTTCAAGAAGTTTGCATAAGAATTTGTCAATGTTCATCTCATAGAATTGGAATCCTAGGTCGTATGGGAATTTTAATTTTTATGTTACACCCTATATTAGTCAGTCAAAAGGGGTGCTGATGCAAAATACCAGAAATCAGTTGGTTTTTATAAAGGGTATTTATTTGAGGTAGCGGCTGACAGTTACCAGGCCATAAAGCATAAGTTACTTCCTTCACCAAAGTTTGTTGCCACGTGTTGGAGCAAGATGGCTGCTGACATCTGCCAAGAGTTCAGGCTTCCTGGGTACCTCTCTTCCTGGGGCTTGCTTCTCTCCAGGTTTAAGCTTGCATCTCTGTACAAGGCTAGCTGTAGACTATCAGACAAATGGCTTTTCTTTTTCCTGGGGCATTCTCTCCTTCCTCATGACCAAGCTCCTCTGTGTGCTTACTTCCCTGTGCTCCAGCATCAGAATTCAGCATCAGAACTCTAGCTTAAAACTCCAACCCTGTACTTTGCCATGTCTTTTATCTGATCCCCCACCCACCAAGGGATGGGGCTCAACGTCCTACTGATATGGCCCAATCAAAGCCTTAATCATAACTTAAATCATGCCCAGATGAACAGACCAGTTTAAAAGCATAACCCAATATCTATTTTTGGAATTCATAACTATATCAAACTGCTACACACCCTTTTCATTACATGTTGCTGATAGCACCTTTGTTATCCAATAACAACTATAGCAGGATTTAGTGAAGATCCATAGATGAAATGAGGCCCTGGAAAATCTACCTTCCTCTTCCCTTGCACAGCCCACCATAGTCGATGAGAAAGGCAGACTGCCAAGCACTCCTGCATGAAAGAAGACTCCAGAACCCCTGTCTTCTCAGTAAAATGGTCAATTCCCACCTTGATACTGTGATGATGTAAAACAATATCTTCCCACATTCTCTAAGGAAACCTCAGAATTTACCCCCTCACACCAAATGTCTGTTTACATCAGTAACATACAAAAATGTGAGCCTTCATAGTCATTTACCCACACTCAGACTCATTACCATAAAGAATTGTACATCTCGTGGTCTGACCCAATTCCTATCCCACCTGCCTCCCAAACTGTGTTTCTTGAGTTTTCTACAAGCAATTCCTGAGAACTTTTTTTTTAGGGACATGATGAGTACTGTCATTTTCCTTTGGGAACTAGCAAATATGTAAGTCAAGGATTTCCAGTTTCTCTTTCAGTAATGCTGAGCCCTGTAAAGGGAACACAGTCTATGGTCAAGAATCATTGGTGTCAATTAATAAGATGATTGGAATAAAGAGGAAAAGAGAGAAGGCTTTTCTGCCCTAAGAGTCCTGGAGTTGGCCTTCCCTCTTGAAAGGAAGTCAGTTGAATGAGAAAACAGGGAAGTTGCTCATGAGTTTGGATTAGGAGGATTGTGAGACCCTGGCAGAGAAGACCTTCATCACACACTCTCTGAGAAACCCCTTATCATCTCTTCCTTTTTCTTAAACTTCTTTTGTTCTCAGGCCCCAACCCTAACCCTTTGCTCCTATTCATTTTTTTTTAAATGTTTCAAAAAATCACACATTTCAACAAAATTGTGAGCAGAA
>JAQZBX010039889.1:0-22870 GCA_029593785.1 Cabassous unicinctus
GGGTCGGGACACCAACCATTTTGAGTATTGGCATAAAGGAAGCATTAAGCATACTAATTACAAAGTTTCATGTGATAGTGGATCAAGTTTAAGTTCACATGACCGTGTTAAAGAGAAAGTCATATTCTAAAGCTCAACTCTATTGCATGTAGTTTAGTGATGACTGAATAACAGTAACAGCATCTACCAAAAGATAGACAATAGCCTTAAATGGAACCTGAAATTAGGGAATATCCAATTCTGGATGTACTGTACTTTATATATTCTGTCTCTGGACCTTTTTATCCATATCCACCACTTTAACCACAGTCCAGAATTTGATGATGAATCACAAATATTTATTTTCTAGTTCTGATTTTTCCCAGCTTCCGACCTGTATTGCCAAATGCCCTGGACACTACTACTTAGATATCTCACAGGTACCTCAAACTCTATGTGTTTAATGCAAAGTCATTAACCCCCTTTTCCTCCCTACCTTGTAATTATCTCAGTGGTAAGACCCAGTTGGCTTTGAAATCCCTCCCTTCTGGTCTTCATGCTTTATATTAAATCTCTTACCAAGTTGTATTGATTCGATCTGTTAAATATTGTTCAAATCTTGTTTCCTCCTTTCCATTCCTAGGGCTTTCCATTCACTGGCTTAGCCTGAGGCCCCTGTTATAGCATTTTACACATTTACTACATTAGGTAGAAGTTTGGGCTAGGTGAATTTAAGGTGCTTTCCACAAAGGCAGGGAATATATCTACCTTGCATCCCTTATATTCTTAGCACTAATATACACTAAGTGCTTAATGCGTGTTTTTTGAATAAATAGATAAATAAACGGACTCACTAGATGAAAAAGTCTAGAGGTTGAAGTGTGATAAGATACCAAGTTCTCTTCTTATTTCTGTATGGCAGTTTATATTACCTCTTTTCACTCCCACAACTCCTTAAAGTGGGTACAAAGAGTATCATTAGCCTTATTTTACCAATAAAGGAATTGAGACTCTGAGAAGTTAAATGATCTGTTCAATGCAACTGTCACACAGCTAGTAAATGTTTGTGGAACACCATCTTAATCTGACCTCTTCTAGTACTGGAGAGGCTTGTATTTTTACAGGGTTGACAAGTTCCCTCTCTGTGCAATAGTTCAGGGACAGGTTGGTGAAGACATGGTGATGATGATGCTCAGACAGCAAAAAGAACATCAGAATGAGTGACTTAATAAAATTCCTTTCACTTCTGAGCCAAGACTTATGATTAATTTAGCCTTGGTATGACTCTAAAGCAGGCAAAGCTGGTCTCCCAGGCCTCTCTCTCGTGCCATCCTTTTCTCCCATCTGACAGTGGCCCTTGAATGACCACTGAATTTCTTAAGTTAGATCTACCATACAAGGGCAATATGGAGCCTTCAAGGCCCTTTTCTGAGTCTTATTTTTAGCATCAGAAACTTTTCTGTTCTGTGTGAAGTGTGAAAAAGAAAGTTGAAACCAATTTTAATCAGGTCTCCAAAACCAACTTCCTATTTAGGAAATATGGAGGAGAGAGGAAAAAGCTGATTTGCAAAATGACAAATCCAAAAAGTGGGCTATTCTATAAGGCAACTGATCTGATTTTTACAAGTTACTGGCAGGAAAAAAAACAAAGGGAGCAAGGACTTCTCTAGACTTAGAGGCTTAAGAGACAGAACAGCCAAACGTAATGTAAAAATCTCATCGGGATTCTAATTTAAACAAACCAATTGTTAAAAGACATTTTAAGGAGAATCAGGAAATTCCATGGACTGGTAATTGCCGATATAGAAGGATTACTGTTAATTGTGTTGGATGTGCTAAAAGCATGATGGTTATACAATAAAGAGTCCATAATTTTTAGATGCATACTAAAGCATGTAGCAAAATCCCAGACAATAGTTGGGATTTATTATTTAAAAAATTCAAAATGGAAAAAAAAGGGGATATAAGGGATATAGATGAAGCAAATGTAGCAAATCTTGATAATTACTGAATCTGGGTGATGGGTGTATGTTTTCTTATGCTACTTTCTCTATTTTGGAATATGTTCGAAGTTTTCCAGAATAAGACATTATATTTTGAATCATTTCCTCCCAGACCCTGTTCTACAAAAGAAATAGTTAGATTTAATGAGTTTCAACTAATAATTCAAATTCTTTTTAAGGTGTGCTAACATCTCACCACTACTCCCCACTCCTCCACCTATTCTATAATACTTTATTTTCTAAAGATTCCATTTCCAGAAGACTATCACAGAATGATGGACCTAGTAGGCATTTTTGGCAACACAGTAAATGTGTGACACGTTTGAGTTTGGTTTTTGTGCAGTTTCTGTAGTCACCTCTGCCTTTACCAAGAAAACACATAAAGCTATTCTTAGTCATAATATCTCTGGTTAGATATGCTGATGACTCAAGCTGACTCTAAGTCCCAATGGCTCACCAAACTAGGGCTTGCCTGGAACTGTGTTGGGCTGCAGAGGTTCTCAAGAGGCAACAGGCTAGAACCTGAGCAGGAAGAAAGATTACATAGTATAGCTCTTCAATGTTGCATCCATCTCCAACTTTGCACATTTAGGTAAATTTAGATAAACTGGCATGACATTCCCTAGGTAGCGACATATTTCCCCAATTCATAGACATTTTTAAGTTGAATTAAATGTGGGCAAATGTCTTAAGCTGTCAGCCTACTACTAAGAGTGTGAAGAAAAGTTCTTCCTCTTAGGAGACAGTAAATTACCATGCAGTAGGCAGCTGCCTGTCAAGTCAGCTTTCCAGCAATGGAACTACATCTCACTGGATCCCTGATAAGAACAAGATGCTTCCCATAACCCAGGAGTTGCAGCTTAATACAATATTATGCTTGAGAGCTGTTTATAGAGGATAAAGAAGATGTGAGCCTGGTTTCTTTGGAAGAGCTAAAGAAAGCAAAATCGAGGGCTGCAGAGAGGTAGGACGGCTGATAGAAGTGTAATGTCAGAAACATTCATTCTTAATAACAGCTTCTCTAGAGGTAAGGAAATGATTTGCAGCAAAAACAGAAAAAGTAAGAAACTAGCTACCTCTGTATGCAGATACATAAGTCTAGGACAGAAAGGGGACCACAGTAAGCAAATAATCTAAAGGAATCCAAACCCTCAATTGATAAAGACATATGGGGATGTTTCAGCAGCACAAGTGCAATGCACAGGGTGTAACAGGCATCTACCCAAAAGCACATTAGGTATTTTCACAATGAGAGATGTAAGGATTGAGTCTTAGTAATTATTTCAAGGAAATGATCCCAAACATGTCATATTATTCCATATTTTCTCCCTAAGATCTAAAGGCAAGAAACTAGTTTCTTCAAATTCCTATTAAAGAGTTTGAATGTAGGTAAATATCTTTAAAAGTAATAAGAGAAGAATAAAGTCTATTTTAAAGAAAGGCTTCAATGCTACTAGAGAAGGTCAATAAGGCAATGCCTCTAGAGACTAGTGATCTTATTTGGCTGGGTGAGTGATTGCAAGGGAATAGAAATGGTTTCTCTTGCTCTGCTGTTATGAATTTCCGCCACTAGAGATTAACAAAAAGAAGGGAAAAAGAAAAAAATGTAATTTGAAATTAAGCTTTCCATCTAAGAGAAGGGAAATGCAATAAAAGCTTCTGGATCTGTGTCAAGGGAGCAAGTGATATTTTAAGTCTGGCAGAAAACCAAAGAGCTACACCCCCACACAAAGCAAACTGCTTCCAACACACTAACTAGACCACTTATTTCCCCAGCTGGGAAGCATTGGCAGGGCTTGGAAATTCTGAGAAGGGTAGGACCACCTGGACATATTGCTTGGTAACATTCTTTGATGAGGGTGGAAGGACTTGATAATGTTCTGAAGAAATTATCACCTTTGGCTTAGTCAAAGGACCCCTGGCCATGACAAGAAACAAACAGAAAGGGAAATTACAGTGAGGAATGGTTTACCTTCGGAGAACAGTTGAAATGCATACCGGGTACTGGGAGTGTAGTTACATACATTGTAATACACCGATACAGGTACAGCGTGCCAACTATGCAGAAAAATCTTCTGCTAATAATAGACCTAGAAAAAGGGAAAAACAGGGCAGATTCTCAGTCAGAAAATTCTGCAGGTTCATTTAAGTTTTCAATGACCCAACAAAACAAATTAAAAAAAAATACTAGAGAGTTTGAAACAAGAATGTTATATCTATGGCTAACTGAATTAGGTTGAAGATTTTGAAAATAATTTTTTTAATATATATTAGCTAACCAAGAATTTAATTCTCATAGTTAGGCTTTTTGAAGTCTTAACTCCTGAAGGAAGGCTGATTTTAGGCTGAGGTACAAGCAGTGCCCATTCTGATTGGTAAACATTTAGAAGGAAAAAAATGGAAGCCCCAGTGTCTTTTCTGTCCTAAAAGGGGAGCTGTTCATGGTATCTGCATGAGAAAAACTTTTCTGCCATTTAATGAGTCAAAGACATTAAACAATTTTATTCAGACATCTAGAAAAAAATCCAGAAACTCATTCTCTTAGCTAATCTCTAAAGCATTGTGAGGTAAAGAGAGACATCCAACCCCCTACCCTCCCACTGGCCTCCTTTGCTTACTATGTGGCCTCACGGTGGACTACTGACTTGTCTGAGCCTCAGTTTCCTAATTTGTTAAATAGGGCTAAGAGGAGAAATAATATATGGAAAATCCTTGCCATACAGTAGGCACAAACAGTAGCTAGCTATCAAGTAGATGAATAACAAAATAAACAAAAATTAGAAATACAAAATCTTTCTCCTTTCAAACTTATTAGTGGTTCCAATGAAATTGAAATATACATGTGAACACGTATATCAAGTTTGATAACTTCTCCTAATATCAAATTCCATGTTTCTTTGTACAACTTAGCCTAATTAAAGTAAAACTAAGTATAACTTTGGACAAGAACTTTCCCTGTCTTACCTCTCTACTTCTATTCTGCCACAGGCCAGAAGCATGGTCCTGTGGGGCTCCTCTTCCTCAACCTTAGGGAGTTCAAGATTTCATTGGCCTGGGGCAGTGTGAATTAAATAAACAAGGAAAGTTTAGAAACAATGGACAGGCTTTCCTCTTAGAACAGTAAACATTTAATCACTCTATAATTATACAGTGTATTTCTATTTTTACAAAGGTAGGCATCCCTATTAAAGTGTGGTAGTCAGAGAAGAATTCGTTTCTCTTGCATTCTTTGTTTTAACAAAGGGAATGTAATGTCATTTGTGTGATTAAAAATTAATTTAAAAAATAATCTATGCAACTATGTTAGCAACTCATTCAAAACTGCACAAGTCCATGGAAGTTACTTAGGTTGTCCAGGTACAGTCTGGGTGTTTGTCTCATCTGTATTTTGGATATTGGGCCAGAATTGCTTTCTGTAGAGATGGTCTTTGCTCATTTTCTCTTAAGTCAACTTAACATTGTAATATATAATGGTCATTGTTCTTAAAAATATCCCTTATCCATTCTGCTCAAATGTAAACAGAAATTATTTACAAATTCACTTGAATTACATAAGAAATACTTAGGACAGAAAGCTGTCAAGTCTAGATCTGTCAAACCCTTCAGAGGGAAAAAAAATAAAATGATGTTATCACTCAATTATGGTAACATTACAAACTTAACATTGCTTTGCCTGAGTGCATAATGGTACCCAAAAAGATACATACATACACATGTGGTGTGTCCACACACACCAATAACTATATTTCCAGATCTCAAACTTCAATCACATCTGAGAATGAGATGTATGAAAAAATGATAAAGGATGAGAAAAGATAAATCATTTATAAAAAATATTTTAAAAGTAACAAACATAGAAGATTTAGTTCTGTTGACTATTTGACTTGAAGTGAAAAATTCAAATGACTAAAATGTGAATATGTCAATGTTAACAACACGGTGACAAGTTGGAAGTGACTGCTTATAAGAATTTTCTGATCTTTGACATTTACTTAATCTTTTTGAAATGAAGCTTAGAATGTCTTCAATGTATGATATTAAACAAGGATCTACCACAAATTTTAAAAAAGCAAGCTATAGAAGTGTTCAGAAGAACTGTGTGTACATTTCTGGGCATTATTTAACCAAAGAATTTCACACATTCAGAATTCTTATTTATTGAAGGTTTTGAAAGTTCAAGATGTTTAAAAAAAAAAGAAGGTTTAAAGTAATTAAAAATGTAACAATGCTAGAAAAAAAAAACATAGTAGAAATGTTACTGAGATAACATTAATCATTAGAGAATAAGTGAATGTTAAGAACAGGATGCATGTTACAGTTCTCAAAATCACAATGGTTTTCTTCTCACATGGGAAACACCTCTCCCTTCATGTTTCAAAGAATCCCGTTTCTCATCTGTTCACATTTTCAATCACCATGACCTCATAGAGACTTGTTATGGTTATCTATTCTTCTCCTAAGTTTTTGAGTAATAGACTTAATTTTGAGAAAAAAGAAAAAAAAATGTACTTATTCAATTTGACAAAAAAATATGAATAAACGTGTTAATATTTTATAAAAAAATTAAGACTTGTTGAATAGCATGGTATGCCTATCTACATGTACAGGTAGCTTCCTCAAACTTTTTAATAACCCTTATTTAAAAAGGAAAAAGTACTCACACATCACCAAAATTAGGCTTAAAACAGCAGTACTAAAAGTGTTTTTTGTATTTGGTGCAATGGCCTAAAATTCTAAAGGAAAAATGGTGAAAGAAAAAATTAATATACCTGAAAGTTCTTTTGTTACCCAAAATTTCAACTAATCCACAGCAGGAAGATATACACAATTCTTTTAGTGTTCAGAACTAATATCTTAGCTTTTTAGGACAGCTTTTGGCTTTTAGAAACAAACAGGCCCCGAAACACAGCAGTGGAATTAAGCAACAATTCAAACTATAAGAGGCAATAAACAAGCAGGAGAGTACACGTGACTGTACCAGAGACAGGGAGGCCCCAAATCTCTGGAACGCAATCATCAAGGCCAGCATGTGATTCAGTTATTTCAGTATGCGAAATATGGACAATATACTACTGAGCTACATCTTTATTCAGATGCTAGCACTACCTTTAACAAAACCACTATACGACCATGACCATCTCACTTAATTTTCTTGGAAATTAACTTCCTCATTGGCAAAACAAGGAAAAGGATAACACTTTCTTACAAATCAGAGAAATGCCTTAGAAATAAATGGAAAGGCTATAGAATAGTATTGATGGGCATCAGAATGTTCATCACCTATACTTTCTTTAAACATTTTTTTCTTAATGTAAGTGATCAGAAAGATGAAGTTAAATATACCACACTAGAATTTTTTTGTTTTTTCCACTGAGGTATTTCCCTGGCACAGCATTAACAGCAGCTATGATTTGCCAAACTCCTTCCATATGCCAAACTCTGTGCTAGGCATTATTATATTTATCTCATTTATTTCTCAAAACAACCCTCCAATGAATGGCTGTGATTCTCATTTTACAAATGGGGAAACTGAGGTTCAGAGAGATTAGGCTGAGATATATTACACAAAATGAAAATATTCAGGAAATTACTTCATAAATATAAGAAACCCAATTTTATTTTGAGATTATACCATTGTATAACTCTAGATGAGCCAACATTCTATAATATTTTTTGTTTCAAAATCTTTACTTGGATTTTTCACTAAGTTAATGATTTATGACAAGTTTCACAATTGTAAGGCTCCTTTGCTTACTATGTGGTCCTCGGGGTGGGCTACTGACTTGTCTGAGCCTCAGCATTCTATAAAATAAGTACTTTAATGATAACTACATTAGTTACTAATGTACTAGAAAAAATCCTTCTAGTATGACAGATATCCAAAACTGAATGCATCCATTTCTCATTAGTGTTTGTACCCAGTTAGATTTGCTTATCATTGCTCCATATTTTTAATTAGTTGCTCTGAAATGTCATCCATTTCTCAATAACCTATTTCATCTGAACTTCTGGGATGACCCCTACCTGTTGTCTGATTCCACTCTGGCCTCCCTAAAATTCATTCTACTTAGAGCATCCAGAATTGTCTTTTTAAAAACAGTTAAATCTGCCAATGGTTACTAAGTGTACTTTGAATAAAACCCAAATCCTTTACCAAGATCATGAGGACCTCAGTGATCTGGCCAGTCTCTTTCCAAACTCAATTTCCACTGGTCATCCCATGGTTCTCTAGACTTTGGCTTCAGGGCGATGCCTTTGTGCTCTCACACACCACATACAGTCCCATCTTAAGTAGGATCTTTGTATCTCGGCCTGGACTGCTTTACTTCCAGAACACCGCCTGTTATTCAGGTCTTGGTTCAAATATCTCTGAGAGAGACCACTAATCTAAAGAAGTCCCCAGGTCCTCTCCAGCCCATCCTTCCATTTTAATTTCTTCATAGCCTCGCCACCCTCCAAACCAGTTCTCATATTCTGTTGATGCTAACTCCAAGAGTTTCTTAAATCTGTGTTCCTCCCTTTAATCCCTTGCTATAAGCCTTCCTCTTCCCTGGATTGTGAGGCAATCTGGCACTGACGGCTCCCCTCAAGCGATCTCAAGCCACCTCTTCTCTCTCATATTAGGGACATGAATCCCACTGCCCTGGGCAAAAGGAGGCACTGTTTTCTAAATACAAACCCAGGTTCTCATCTTTGCCCGCATATCTTTTTCCCTGGAGTGACCTCCCCAATTATTCTGTCTGCTGTAATCCTATCCATCCACCTCAAATACTGTCTGTGTGAAGTCTTCCAGATGTCCCCAACTAGACAGAACCACTTCATGATCCAAATCATTTCAGAATTTTGTTTCTATTTTATGGTATTTTTAATAGTGAGATTGACATCACCATTACCAATAGAGGATCACATTCTAGAATATGCTAAAGGGTACCTTCTAGAAGAGGAAGTTCTTAAGAGATGACAGTGGTTAGACCTGTGGCAGCAATGGAGATTTTTGGAAGTGGTCGGATTTACTGACAGACCAGATGTGTGTGAAAGAATGCCAGGAATAAAACCAAGACACTTAGCCTCAGCACCTGGAAGGACAGTGCTGCCATTCTCTGTGAAGGGGGAGGACTGGGGTAGGTTTGGGAATCAGGAGAATGTAAAGTACTACATAAAGTGCCTTATATGTATTACTCATATAATCCTCACAACAGCGTTGAGACAGGCACTATTATTATTATTATTAATCCTATTTTTTTATGTGAGGATACAACTGTTACTCACTAAACCAAGCATGTTCCTCCAATGTTAAGATGGACACCATCACTGTGCTTCACCACCAACTATCATGATATCAACAGGCTGGTGGAGGACAGTTGCAGTGACTTCAAATCAGATCATGAGTAATTAGATAGACATCCATGATGGTTTGTTAAGAGAGGAGGGAAAGAGACAATCCCTGGGCAAGCTATAAAATAGAAGGCAAAAATGATATTTAATAATATATATACACATACACATACATATATAAACAGATTATGCATTTATGAACACAGAAAAATATCAAAAGGGATCTAACTCAAATGTTAGCATTATTTATCTTTGGTGAGCTAAACTTATTTTTTGTTTATTGCTATCTTCTAATCTACCTACAAGCAAGATGCATTACTTAGAAATTCTTCAGTGTTAAAATAATAAAAATTGACCCATGAAAACTGTAATTTATTGTGCCTATTTATTTTTATACTCACTCGCTTCTATTAACCTCTCAGTTGAAAACCTCTTTTAATGTCTGATAACTTTAAAGCCAAATTGTTGGAACAACTGAATTTAAGGAAATACACAGGGTGAATCCAGTTTCCCAAAAATTGCTAGGGCTTGGGTGCATATTTAGTTCATAAGACATAAAATGGTAAAGATCAGAAAAGGTGAAACCAGATAAGGCCACTCTAGCTACACTAGAAAGAGAAGTCTGGATGCAGTCTGGAACTGAATCTGTCATCTAGTCCCTAGAGTGACTCTTCTTTCCGATTCCAAGTACTGCCCTCAGTAAATAGAAGTGGAGAGAGAAGGCAAAGTATAGGCCTACAAAAAGCTGAGATGTCCAAACTACCTGGGAAGTTCATCGGACAGGGAAGGTCCCCAGGAAACAATAAGCAAAACAAATGAAAGAAGCCAACCCAGGGGAGCCGATGTGGCTCAGTGGTTGAGCGCCGGCTTCCCACATCCAAGGTCCTGTGTTCAATCCCCAGCAAAAAAAAAAGGATGTGTTTTTATTGTCTGTTCTGTGCACACAGAATTCATGCCATCATGTATGGTAAGAAAATATATTTTCAGAAGACAGTAACTACCTGTTATACCAGGAAATTTCTAGACTGGATTTATACTGACAGGACTTAGATCCCCCAAATCTACTGTTGTGGGACCTTGAGCAAGTCAATAGCTTCTCTCAGCCTTAGCAGTCTTCACTAGAGAGGAGAATACTACCACATATTTTAAAGGTTGATTGAGAAAAGTCAAATAACACAGTGCATGTTAAAAAAATTCATGTTAGTCAAATATCAGCTGCTTTGGAACCTGCCACTTGACAATGGTGAAAATGTTTTTTTGACAATGTACACAAAAAGGAACAGGTTAAAACAGACTTCCAGTAGGCACATAAACTGATGTGGATATATGTGTAGAGGGAGGAGAGAGGAGGGAAGAGACAATCCCTGAGCTTTTACCTTGCTTTATTGCTAGAGAGGAGTATGACTGATTATCAGCCAATTAAATAACAGGGTAGGTGCCAAAAAAAAAAAAAAAAGTTGTAATAACTTTAGGGAAATTTTATTCTCATGAGTTTTACATACTTGGAGTTTGGACAATATGCTTTCAAAAACTGAGCTGTTACTACACTATCAGAACAAACAAAAATTCCCCAGAATATAACCTCTAGTCCACTTTGCTTTGTTCATTCTGCATCTCTAGAATAGTCTTTTAATTTTTGGTAAATCGCTAAATGTAAATATGTTCTAAAGTTTCATTAGATACTGGCCTTGCTGTCTACAGTATAAGGTCAATTTACAATAAAGTGAAATAGCCTTAAGAAAAGGCTCTTCTAGAACTCAGAAATTAAATTCCAATAATAGGAACCTGGAAAGAATGGCCTCATATTAAATGCTCTATATTCAGTGCTTTTAAGAACTTTAATCACAACCACCAAACACATAAAAACAATGGAAAAAATGTTGACAGCGTCTGTGGTCATAAACTACCATGGGGATTAAAAGAGGAAAGAGATTAAGCACTTTGATCCAATCAACTTAATGTGACAATCTTGATTAAATTAAAATAGTGAAAAGTCTAGTCTGTTGAGTAAAACATAGACCAGAAACAATTAAATTGGCATCTAAGTGCAGCAGTTGCCAATCAACACTGGGATTATTCCTTTGGAAATTAGATTCCAGTCACAGAAGAAATGTAAATGATATAGATACATTTTCTTAAACTGGCAGATATCCACCCAAAAATAAGGCCCCAAAGCCATAGCATTTATCAAAGGCTAAAATACAATATAAATCTTCTCCAAATTGATTTCTGAATGTAAAATATACAATGCTTCCAGATATCTAAAATCTATCCCTTACAAGAGTAGAATCCCAGAAAAGCCACACTGGAAAATTTTCTGTTCCTTCCTGTGGGATTAACAAAGCCCCTAGAAACAGTTCTGAACACAGACATCATAGCAGGTCTTAAAGAAGATCTGACACCACCATTTCCCTTCTCTAGTTCCGTATCTTTTGGCATAGCACCATTGTTCCAAGAATCTACACAGTGGCCATTCCCATTTCACCACTCTATGTAACTATGTAACAGCTTATGTGAGAATGTTCCAATATCACCACCAAAGACAACGCTACCATTCTGGTCTCTCAGCTCCACCTGGTTTTGAGGCTAAAAGAAAGTCCAAATCAAGGTGTCATCAAAGTAATGCTTTCTTCCTGAAGACTGGTGTTCTGGGGCTGGCTGCTGGCTATCCTTGGTCCTGGGCTCCTCTGTCACGTGGCAAGGTGCATGGTTGCTTCTCTGGCCTCTCCACTCTCTTCTGGGTTCCACTGAATTTCAGCTTCTTGTTTCCTGTGACTTTCTCGCTCTGTCTGAATTTCATTCCACTTATAAAGGACTCCAGTAATAGAATTAAGACCTGTCCTGACTGAGATGGGCTACACCTTAACTAAAGTAACTTCATCAAAAGGTCCTACTTACAATGGGTTCACACCTGCAGGAATGGATTAAGTTTAAGAACATGTTTTTCTGTGGTACATCAGCTCCAAACCACCACACTAATAAATGTGGTGTAAAACTGTAGCAAGAAGATTTGGGTTATGCACTGCTTGTGGGGAGATGGAAAGCCCCCCAGTCTCCATGTCACGAGCTGGAATATTTTGAGGCAGTGGGATTGTACCTAAGAGAGCCCAGCCTCCCTTGCCAGCAGCCACTCTGGATTCCTGCTAACACAAAACTAGAGAAGAGACTCAGATTCCTGGAAATGCTAAGAGCTGTGCCCACATGGGTTTTCTCTGGGCAGATTGTTTTGCCTTCCCAACCTGGCACTTCAATGACTTGTGTAAATACGGGGTCCATTTATTGGGGGCTTATGGGTGGGATAGTCACGGCAAGCAGAGCTAGCCCTTCCCATGTGTTTCTGGGAAGCGTGAATCTGGGCTCACCTCCCTCTCACTGCAGCCTCCACTCTGACCAGAGGCTTGCAAGGTCTCCCTACTAAGCTCTGGACATAACCAAACGGTGTTTAGGAACTGATCTAGACTGCCTCATTCCGAGGAATCTTAATTTTTCTGCTCCTCTTGCCCCACCATTCCCAGCCTCCCAAACAACTCCTTTTTGGATCATCAGCATTGACTCCAGCACAGATGTAAATTATTCATTATACCACTGAAATCTAAAATGGAGTTCAGAGCAGGAGTTTGTAGATACAGAGATGGAGTAAGCACTCCCAAACCAATGATGCTGGAGGATGGTATGAGGAAAGTGCCCCTACCCCCACCCCCACGGGATAACTGTTTTCTCCGTGTTTAGTTTATGACCACACTTCCTGGTTTGTTGGCTGGTTTGTTTTTTCTGACTTCAGGTATTTCCATCTCAATTCTAGGACTGGTCGCCATAAAGGATGCTCATGACATAAAGACCAGGCTGAATGAAGTGGAGAAGCTTCTAAAGGCAATCATTAGTATGAAATGTAAAGTAAGTATATCCAGAACTAGGCTGGGGATGACCAGTCATCCACATTTTAAAAGTGCCCCCCCCCATAATGAACCTGCTGGCTTCATCTTTCCCCTTAGCCCTTTGATTTCCTCCCTGGAAGGGGAGAAGAATATACTTAGGGGAAAGGAAGATCTTTTGTAGACTGTTTAGTCTTCCTTGGGGAAGACATGGAAGTGAGGAGCCCAAGAAGGTATGGAGTAGAAGGGACATGGGGGCCCTCTCTGGCTTCAATGGTCTTGGCTTTCTGAAAAGCCACTGCTCACGGGTGAACAGTTGTTCATAGCATTCCTCTTATAATTCTTTTTATTTCTGTGGGGTTGATAGTAATGTCACCCCTTTCATTTTTTATTTTAGTTATTTGCATCCTCTCTCTTTTTAAAAAAAAAAAAAATCAGCCTAGGTAAACGTTTGTTGGTTTTAATGATCTTATCAAAGAATCAACTTTTGGTTTTGCTGATTCCATTGTTTTTATTCTTGATTTCATTTATTCCCATACTAATTGTTGTGCTTTCCTTCCTTCTACTCACTTGGCTCATTAGTTTGCTCTTCTTTCTCCAGATCCTCTACTTGTGAGGTTAGGTCTCTGACTTGATCTTTCTTCGTTTTGAATGTAAGCATTTAGAGCTATAAAATTCCCTCTTAGAACTATGTTTGCTGCATCTCATAAGTTTTGGTATTTTGTGTTTTCCTTTTCAATTGCCACAAGATATTTCTTAATTTCCCTTGTGATTTCTTCTTCTTTGACTCAGTTGTTTAAGAGTACGTTGTTTAATTTTCACGTATTTGTGAATTTTCCAGTTCTCTTCCGTTACTGATTTCTAGCTTTATTCCATTGTGGTCAGAGAAGATACATTGTGGGATTTCAATATTTTTTAATTTATTGCAACTTTTGGTAACCTAACATATGGTCTATCCATGTGCACTAGAAGACTATGTATTCAGCTGCTGTTGGCTGAAGTGTTTTATGTATCTATATCTATATATATGGTTTGTTTTATAGTGTTGTTCAAATCTTCTATTTCCATATCTTCTGTCTTGATGTTCTATCCATTATTGAATATGGTACATTAAAGTCTCCTATTAATGCAGAACTGTCTCTTTCTCCTTCAAATCTGTCAATATTTGCTTTACATATTTTCGAGCTCTGTCCTTAAGTTTATATTTATTTATAACTGTCATGTCTTCTCGTTGAACTAACCCCTTTATCAATATATAGTGACCTTCTTTGTCCTTCATAACAGCTTGCTAATATTCATTTGTTTTATTTAATTTAATTTATTATTTGTTTACTGTCTGCCTGACCCATATATAAACTCAATAAGAACATAAGGGCCATCTGCTTATTGCAGCATTCTCAAAGTTTATAACTGTATCTGGCACATTGCTCAATAAATACAAACTGAATGAATGAATTTTAAATGAGCACTTTCTGTGGCAGGCACTCTAACCAGGCATTTAGATAAAAACATGAATGATGAATAGGATCTAGTCTTTTCCCTTGAGGAACTTAAAATCTAGCAGTGAAGAAGACATATACACAACTAATAGAATGGAATGTGATATGAACTAGATGTGTTTGGGGGAAACTATGGAGTGCAGTAGCTAGAGATGAGACAGGACAGATTGGGGTCAGATTACAAAGGGCCTTGTGCTTTATGCTAAGGAGCTGACTCCATCTGAGCACCTGCTATGCAGCACTAAGTAGCAATGGAAAGAGCAGATAGATCTGAAATCAGAATTGACAGAATTAGAACTGACAGAACTTAGTGACTACTTGGATAAAAGGAACTGAGGAGTTCTCCCAGATTTCTAGGAAATGCCACTGGCTGAGTAAGGAGGAAGAACAAGTTGGGGAAAAAAAGATACTAAATCTGATTTTAGAAAAGTTGAGCTTGAGGTACCTATGATCACCCTACTAAGTCATCTTTATTTCTCAGATGACTAGAAAACCCTTAACATGGAAATTCTACAATCCTGCTCCTTAGGCTTCTCCTTTTTCAGGTGATTACAATATCTTAATAGAACTGAGCCACACCTATCACCCTTAGGTGCCACCATGTTAGCCATGCATGAAAATTCCATAGTATTCTGGCTTTATCAACTCTATACTTTCTTAAAACAAGGGATACTGTTTTTCAGTGAAGTCTGATATAAATGCAGAGATTTCCCAGAAAATTTTCCTAGTCAATGGCTTGAAAGCCCAATTCTAAATGGGGAGATAACATTGTTTACAATTTTAAAAACCAAAAAGTTCTCATAGGCATTACTGTTGCTTTCTACTTCTCAATGTCTGATACAGATACAGGGGGAAATGGTAAGAATGAAAGGAGGTTAAAAAAAAAAAAAAAAATTTTTTTTAAGTACAAAAAACCACAACCTATGTTTTAGGGCCAACTGTATACAATATAAGAATAAAACCAAATGCCGCAATGTCACAAATTCAGCAATAAGTTTTCCAGCAGCTCAAATATCTGGCTGAAGGGTTTGTTGTTGGGCAGTGTTGGCCAAATTCCAGTGATTTCATTTCTCAATTAATAAATCACCCTCTACAGTTTCAGCTGGATTCATCTCTAAAAACTAAAGAGTACATAGGCAAGAAGTAATAGGCTGATTTTTTAAAGGACTTTGAAAATCAAAGTAAAATGCCCCTTTAGGAATTACAGGTCCAACAGGCTTAAGTCAGAGGAGTTGTGCAAAATATGCTCCTGCGTGGCAAACGTCCTGATGGAGGATGGGAAGAAGGGTCAAGACTCAGGAGAATCAAGAACAAATAGAGGGAGAGGTTAACTCTTCATTAACCAGAATATCTCATAACCCAGAAGGATCCATTTACTGCCATACTACAAAAAGCCAATTAATTAGAAACAAGTGGTCTCTCTGGCACTACAAAACATTTTAATCTTCTTTATAAGAGCCAGGAAAAGACAATTCCATCAAAACCCACTGCTGAGAGCAGATGTGGCTCAAGCGGTTGAGCGCCTGCCTCCCACATAGGAGGGCCTGTGTTTGGTTCTAGGTGCCTCCTAAACAAAACAAAAACAAACAACAAGCAAAACAAATGAAAAAACCAACTCAGGGAAGCCGATGTGGCTCAGTGGTTGAGCGCCAGCTTCCTACATACGAGGTCCTGGGTTCAATCCCTGGCACCTCAAAAAACAAACAAACAAACAAAAATATACCACTGCTTGGCACATCAATTTGTATCTTTCTTCCTATCTCTTACATGTCAGGTCTGCCATAGGCACTGAAGAGAGGTAACAAGGAGGGAGATGGGAAACCTGAGCGTCCCCACTAGAAGAATAGGGGGATGCTTAGGATTATCATGACAACAGTCTGCTTTCAGTTCCCATGTTCCTATCCTGCCAAGGTACAACCCAGAGAGAGAACTTTAAAGAATGCTTTAGTTGAATGTGTTCTGGTCAAAGACGCTCTGAAGCTAATAAAATCCAAACAATTAGCCTGCTCAATGATGTCAGAATCAAAACATAGTTGTCTATGACAACAGAAATCTTCTAGACTAAAAGGCCCTTATTTTATCTGTGAGAAAAACAAGGCTCCTGAGATTTAGGGATTTACCCAGCACAGGATTAATTTTGTCTTAGGCATGAATCAACTGGTTTATTACTGTACAATTTAACCACATAAATGACAGTGGTATTTGCAATAACTACAATAAAACTTGAAATTAGGAAGCCTATGGGGAAACCAAAGAGGAAAATTCTCTCCTGAGAAAAATATAAATAGTAATAATACACTTAAAAGAAATTAGTTCTATGATTAGGACACTTCCTTAGAACAAGAATAAAATTATTTATAAAGTCACAGTTCTCTAAAGATTTGGACTCATATATAGTATGATTTACTCAAAGTTATATTTTGGAGCAGTAAATTATTTGCTTGCACATAAGAATTTTGATGTAAAACCAGAAAACAAAATCACATAAGCAAAAATTCAAAACAAAACAAAAACAAACAAACAGGAAAAACCCAGGAAACACAATCTGAGTTGACCAAGACTTTGTAAAGGAAAATATTTGCATCTTTTTTTCAATGGGCTTTCAGGGAAAAAAGCTTATTTGGGATCTTTTAAAAACTCAAAAGCAGAATTGAAGTTGGAAAGCTGAAGAAATATATTTAATAAATTCTCAGCCCCATATTTCTAAAGTCTATTCCTACCTAGTTTGCCTCTTAAAACTAGAGCAAACAACAACAAAAGTCTTCTACCGAATCAAATGCATCCCAGACCATCCCTTCTATTTCTAATTTAGCTTAAATTCAAGGACTGCCAAACTAGTCCCAAAATAAACCCTGGCCACTTAAATGACTTTCTTTTCACAAGTTAAGATAGTCTTTCTTTGGCAAAGGGTCAGGAAATGCTTTTATTTCTATTTGAAGATAAATAATTTATAAATATGAAAAAAAACACAGTCCTTGTAAAACACACCAGGAAAAGACTCATTTCTGAGAATGTTCAGCACAGACTCTCAGTCGGTTTGCTTCGATTTAAGATGATACACTTAATATTTAACCACACCGTGGGTCAAGAAACACAGCCCACCAGAGAAAAACTTAATTCCTTAACAAACGAATTTCCAAATCCCATGTGTGGAAGCCATAAAGATGTTCCGCTGATGGGAAAATCAAATACTCAATGACCAGGGGATAATGCAGATGCTTAGTTTGCTAAAGGGAATCCAGGCAAACAGCTTGCCTAAGGGGTCTATGTTGAGTTTAGAGCTTGGGACATCAAGTCAATTGGGACCACTGGAAACTAAAAGGAGGGGCCTATTTAAAATCTCAAGTAACATGAATGGAATAGCCACATATTGCTTTAAGTGTTACACATTCTAAAAGGTGGAAATCCATGCAGGTTAACACGCATTTTACCTACCTGAAGGACATCATTTCTCTAATACTCAATCTATTTTGGAATAGCTGTTCTGAGTTGTGTGTGTGAAACATTCTTAATTACATCTTGCTAACATTCCAGATGTCTGACTCTTGTGGGGAAAAAACTAAAGAGGCATTCATAGAACTTTAGGACAATTGTCAACTCTACTTGATGTGTTAATAACATGGAGACTGGGTGGTTCAATAACCTGTATTCTCTAAAGGTATCTGAGGGTTTTCTTTCCTTTTCAGTCAAAATAGGACACCACCTCTTAAGAACCTTATTCATCATTCTGTACTAATTCTGCTCAAAGCAGACAACAGCATCTTCTTAAAGCTGCCAGAGGTTTAGTTAATTCAACAGGATATGGTCTTTAAAAAAAAGGAAAGAATATGCTTTCCCACTGCTTGACAAATTTCATTTCCAAATAAAAATTACATGTCTATAGTGCAGACCCCCAACCATTCAATCTGAGAGCTGTTGCTTTACTTACTTGTATTTTAAGAGCAGCCACTGAATTAACCAGAGTCCTACAAGGATCATGCCGTTAATTTCACAAATAGAAAAGGCCCACTGTACCCGGTTAAAATGGTCAAAAAACGTGTCCGGTAGCGGAGGCTGCACCTCCTTAGGAGGCACTCGTTCATGGACGACCGAGATCATCACTGTGGTGAGAACAAAACAGGAAAGTGCATAAAGAAAGGCCAGAAAAGTCTTGCCCCACTCCATGGGGTACTGAGAGCGCTCTGGTTCTGGCATGGGGATCTTTATCATTTCTTTCCGGTACCCATTTGGCATGCCGTTGGGTTTGATCTTGGTGTTGAAGCTGCTGTTAGGGGTGGGAACATTTGTGCCAATGCTGAGGTGTCCGTTGGCATGGCCATTCTTGTGTGCTTCCATGTGCTGCTCCATTTTCAGGGTCTCTATCATGTCCAAGAGCCGCTGCCCGTTGTCTGAGGAGACTCGGCACAAGGGGGGCTTTTTGAAATCCTCTTGGGTTAGGTTGATCAAGTCCCGGCCTGTGAAATGTTCCAGAGGTTCACAGTATTCTGGCACAGCATTCTCCAACAGCCAGTCTGCCACCTTCTTGGGTGACCAATATACCACTTCCTTCATTGTATTGGCAGACAACATGCAAACCCCAGCTTGCTCTCGGCAGGTCATCAGTCACTGTTCCTACAGGGAAGGACACTGTCCTTCCTTGGCTCATTCATCCTGTCAGCCTTGTTAACAGACACTTGTTTGGCAAGATGGTCAGTTGTTAAACACTTCATGTAGCTGTGCAGGGTTCTTGAGTGCCCAGGAATTAATTCTCCTCATTTTTGAAGAAGATTCTTCCTTCTGTGAAGGCAAGAGAAAAGGTAAGGTTATTGGGACTTCTAAATCAAAGGACTTAAAATGCAAAATCAACAAGCATAAAGAAAATGGAAAAGCAATTATTAGTAAACTCCATAGTTTTCAAGCCTGTATTATTTTAAGAGACCACTGATTCCCTTGTTAGTCTTCCTTGGAAGAGCCTGAAGTTGGATAATAGATAAGGTTAAAGGGGAAACATTTTATAGACTTTCCAATGTTGTCTTTTCTAAGAAACAATTCTATAGCTCTTTGGACACTGCTCAATACCTATAAAATGATTCCTTTTGTGTTTACATGCTTCCCAAGATAAGCATGTCGGATCTAAGTAGGGAAATACTGACCTAAAGGATCAAGAGTCCTACAGCTGGTAGCTGGCACAAGCAAGACCCGAACCCAGATCCTATCATTTCAAAATCTAAACTTGTCTCAACTGAACCCAAAAATATGATTCTGGAATGAGGATGGGCATTAGGTCCATTTCCAATTTCCCAGTCCAAATAACAGCCAACCGAGGAGGCCACTGTGTAAATAAAGCAGTTTGTCCATTTACCAGTTGATAGTAGTAATTTAGTTTGTTTCCAATTTCATACTATCCATTAATAAAGTTGCTATGGCTTTTTGTTAAAAAACAAACAAACAAAAAAAACAATCAAATGGCAATAAAATTTAAAAGATATTTCAGACGTTAGGCATGTCCTCTTCTGAGTGTTCACAGTGCTGTGTGCCTTCCCCATCATACCCAGTTGTGGTTAAGTGTCTGTTTAGACTCCCAGGGGAGCCTATGAGTCATGGCAGAAGGGCTAGGACCTTAAGCACTCACAAATCTCACATTCTTGGCATTCTAGGTGCTCAATAGCTACTGGATATCTCAGAAAATGTCCGTGAAGCCTAGCAACATGTAGATGGTTTAAAGGAAAAACACCTACGGCAAATGCTCCTTATAGTAAAAACTGCTTTTAAAACAATTTGGATGGTAGAGGAGAATCAAGGTAGGCATTCTCCAGAGAGAAATATAAAAACCTAAGTGGACCTCTGACCACTTAAAAACCATTGCAGAGGAACTGCAATTGCTAATAGCTGGGAAGCAGCTGTGGCTCAATTGGATGGACTCAAGTTTACCATATGGGAGGCCCCGGGTTCGTTTCCCGGGGCCTCCTTGAACTGGGAGCCTCCTGGTGAATGCAAGCTGGCCCGCGTGGTGTGGTGAGCTGATGGCCTGCGCAGGAAGATGATGCAACAAAGGGAGACAAGCAGACACAGAAAAGCGCAAAGCAAACAGACACAATGAGCACAAAAACCAAGGGGAGGGGAGTAAACAAATTAATAAATAATAAATCTTTGAAAAAAAAATTGCTAAATAGCAATGCCCAGAGAAAAATGAGAAGACACACCTGCCAAATGGTAGTCCTGGCAGAAGGTTCAGCAGGAAAAAGGATTTCCTGGCATCATACCCGAGGCCTCTCCTCAAAAGCTCCTAAGCATAGTTAGGACAATAGCCAAGGGAATCCCCAATATGTGAAGTGGCTATGAGAACTCTAAATAAAAAAAATTCCCGATGGAATTGTCAGGCCCAGGAGAAATGAACAAAGACAGGGACAGGGACTTCTCACATAAGTTCTTCATTATGCTCCTGGTTCAATGTAGGAGTCCAGTTGTAGAGACCCACACTGCCTGCCAGAAGGGGAAACCACCTCAGATCATAGAGACCAGACCAAGGCCAAGGTGGTATTTCACTTCTCTCTGATGGGAGGAACAGTCAGGTAACATCTCCTTTTAAGAGATAATAATCTTTAAAGTAGAAACAAAAGCAAAAGATAGATGATTCCATATAGGGTCATCAAATATCAATGCCTCTTTCTGAAGCTACCTAGCATCTACTTTTCCCATATTTAGGAGAGAAACACACACTATTTTTTCAAATTTAAAGAACTCACTCCCACCCTGCATACTCTCATATTAGATATGTGATATATTTAGCATCTATCTGTGCTGTCTCATTACAAAGGGCAGCAGAGTGTATGACTGTGACATGGAAATGTCTAGCTTCAAATTTCTGTTCTGCCCAAAGCCTCGGTCTTTTCATCTATAAATTGGGATTATAGGGAGATCAAATGACCTGGTCTTTCCCTCTCTAATTCTCTAATCTTGTCTCATATCATTCTCCCTTTTTCGCACTGTACCCACCCTCCTTTCTATTTCATTGCCATTCTATTCTATTGCCATTATTCCTTCTGTTTTGGAGGCTTTTCAAATAGCCTGTTCTTTCTCAGGCTTCAGGCCTCAGTTTAAGGGTTGAGCCCACAGAAACGTCTTCTCTGACCTCCCAGGGTGGTGCAGAACCAGCCCTCAAGCAGGCCCAGCCCAGCAATTTCTGTGTAGGACCCAATGGTGTGAATCCGGCCACAAGGCAGGGCTAGGACAAGTGTGCGGAAGCGACATTTGCAACCTTAAGGACATGCTGATGAAATAGAGGGTGGGAGGGTTGATGCAAATCATGTGTGGGAGTGCTAAGGCTCCCATCACCACTCTTTGATGCCAACACTGCCCACCCTACCCAGTTATTTTCCATCATATTACCCTGTACATTTCCTAGATGGCCTTTATCACTCCCTGAAATTACCTCTTACATTACTTTACTTCTTACTACTATTGTTTGTTCTCTCATATTACATATGCAAGAGAGCAGGGATCTTCCCTACGTTGCTCTTCACTGTTTCCCTAGCAGCTAGAGCTGTGTTCTCCAATATAGAAGCCACTACCTCATGGTAGCTTCTGAATACTTAAAATGTGGCTAGTCCAAATGAGATGTGCTGTTAAGTGTAAAATACACGCTAGATTTTGAAGACATTATGAAAAAAGCAAGGTAAAATTTCTAATCAATGCTTTTTATATTGATTTATATGTTGAAATAATACTTTGAATATATGGGGTTAAATAAAATATAGTCTTAAAATTAATTTCACTTGTTTCTTTTCAAATTCTTAAATGGGACTGTAGCTTTTTAATTACCCTCAAGTAGTACGTCTTGGGAAGCGGGTGTGGCTCAATGGATAGAGCTCCTGTTTACCATATGGAAGGCCCCGGGTTGGATTCACTTCCGGGGGCCTACTTGTGAGGGCAGGCCCGCTGGCCTGCGCGGTGTGGTAGGCTGATGCAGCAAGACCTCACAGCAGGAAGCGGGTGTGGCTCAATCGATAGAGCCCCCGTTTACCATGCGGGAGGCCTGGGTTCGCTTCCCGGGGCCTCCTTGTGAGAGCAGGCCAGCTGCGCGGCGCGGTGGGCTGATGCAGCAGGACCTCACAGCAAGGGGGAGACAAGCAGACACGGAAGAAACACACAGCGAATGGACACAGTAAAGCACGGGCAGCAAGGGGGGGATAAATAAATAAAT
>JAQZBX010039890.1:0-22867 GCA_029593785.1 Cabassous unicinctus
GAAAGCAGTCCTGATAGGGAAGTTCATATTCATAAATTCACATATTAAAAAAGAAGAAAGAGCTAAAATTGAAGACCTAACAGCACACATGGAGGAATTGGAAAAACAACAACAAACTAAACCAAAAGGAAGTAGAAAGAAAGAAATAACAAAGATTCGAGCACATTACCTGACTTTAAAACATACTACAAAGCTACAGTGATCAAAACCACATGGTATTGGCACAAGGATAGACCTACTGACCAATGGAACTGAATTGAGAGTTCTGATATAGATCCTCACATATATCATCATCTGATATTCGACAAGGCCACTCAGTTGGGAGAGAATGGCCTCTTTAACAAGTGGTGCTTGGAGAACTGGATATCCATATCCAAAAGAATGAGAGAAGAATACCATCTCCCACTTTATACAAAAATCAACTCCAGATGGATCAAAGATCTAAATATAAGGGCCAAAACCATAAAGACCCTTGAAGATAATGTAGGAAGCATCTACAGGACCTTCTAATAGGAAATGGTTTCATGAACTTCACAGCCAAAGCACGAGCAGCAAGAGAAAAAATAGATAAATGGGATTTCATCAAAATTAACAACTTCTGCACCTCAAAGGATGTTATTAAGAAAATAAAAAGGCAGCCTATCCAATGGGAGAAAATATTTGGCAACCATATATCTGATAGGAGCTTAATATCCTGCATATATAAAGAAATCCTGCACCTCGAAAATAAAAAGACAAACAACCCCTTTAAAAAATGGGCAAGTGACCTGAAAAGACACTTCTCCAGGGAAGAAATACAAATGGCTAAAAAGCACATGAAAAAATGCTCAACATCATTAGCTTTTAGCGAAATGCAAATCAAAACCACAATGAGATACAATCTTACACCCATCAGAATGGCAGCTATTAAAAAAATAGCAGAATATAAGTGTTGGAGAAGATGTGGAGGAATAGGAACCCTCATCCACTGCTGTTGGGGTTGTGGAATGGTCCAGCCACTGTGGAGGACAGTTTGGCGATTGCTCAGAAAACTAACAATAGATCTTCCATATGATCCAGCAATTCCACTACTGGATATATACCCAGAAGAATTGAAAGCAAAGACACAAACAGATATATGCACACCAATGTTCATAGCAGCATTGTTAACAATTGCCAAAAGTTGGAATCAGCCTCAGTGCCCATCAACAGATGAATGGATATGCAAAATGTGGTACATACATACAATGGAACATTACTCAGCTATAAGAAGAAATAAAGTGCTAACATATGAAATAACATGGATGAATCTTGAAGACCATATGTTGAGTGAAGCAAGCCAGGCATTGAAGGATAAACAGTTTATGACGTAATTGATTTGAATTGAGGAAAGTTAGAAGTTTCTGAGCACCACTGACTGAAAGATAGGCTAACACGAGAGAGAGAGAGAGAAGGGTAGGATGCGAGCCATCACCCATATGGGCATAATCTATGGTCAATTGAAAGAGTATAGTTACATTTTAAAGCATAGGATAGGTGGGTAGAGATTTGGTGGTGCAGGATTCACAGGTGGGTACATTAGGAAGGCAGGTTAGAATACCCAGGGCATGGAAATATGAATCTTGTCATCCCATGAGCCAAGACAGGGAAGAGTCCTATGCCCCAGGGGGTGGGGAGGAAGGAACAGAAAAGATCAAATGGGGTATTTAGTGGTCATGGGAAATATTCTCCATTACCTTACAGTAATGGACACAGGATATAGTAAATATCATCAAAAATTATTAAACTGTGCAATCTAAATTGTAAACCATACTGAAAACCATTGACAATTTTTAGTTGCTATATCTTACTATCTTTATAACAGTTATAACAATGCTAACATCCAAAAAAAAAAAAGGTTTTAATATGGGTGGGGAAGGGGGAGGGAGTTTGGGTAGGTGGGAGTCTCTAGTATTCTGTGTGTGACTTTGCTGTGACCTAAAACTTCTTTGAAAACTAAATCAAAATTTGGGAGACACTGGGGAATGAGAGGGGGAAGGTGTCATGGTACACTGGACATCTGATAATACAGTGATAAAAGGAAAAAAGAATAAGTTCTTTTAAAAAAAAATGGATATTTTTTTGTTTTTTTCCCCCATTTTTCGAATGTCCCAATCTGCTAATTATATTTTATTTTTAGTTTAGTTTCTTTTTTTTTCTTCTGAGTTTCCTTGTACTTATCTCTTGCATTTAAGCTTATCATTATTATTTCTTTTTCCTATTAATTGTATTTTGTTATTATAAGGGCTTCATGTTCAGGGAAGGTTTAGATCACAGAAGGGTTACAAGGGGGGCTGCAGTGGATCATTGGTGGGGTTGTCTGGGATGGGGGATTCATGGGATGAAGTCCATCTGAATATACATGAAAGATATATAAAATTGTTCAAATGATCAAGGGATGGGGCATGGTCATGGTGGGTAGACAATTACTCAATAAATGAGGGAATCTGAATTCCCAGCCTGGAGAGCTCTGCTGCATTCCCCAAGGGAGCAGCAACAGTCCCCTGAGTGCAGAGGCAGTGCCTGGCAAAAGAGGATGGCCCACTGATGGGTTCTTGTTATTGAGGACTAGCCTTATGAGTATTTGCTCTTCTAATTGAAACTTAGCCTACTGTTATGGGGTGCCTAAGGGTTGCCATCTGAAAGCCACCTTGTTGCTCAAATGTGGCCTCTCTCTAAGCCAAACTCAGCATATGAATGCATTACCTTCCCCCCAACGTGGGACATGACTCCCGGGCATGAGCCTCCCTGGCAACAAGGGATTAATACCAAGTGCCAATGGGCAACACGATTGGAAAAAGACCTTGAATAAAAAGGGGGAAAAGGTAAAGAAAAATGAGTTCACATGGCTAAGAGACTTCAAAGAGAGTTGGGAGGTCATCCCAGAGGTAATGCTTATGCACACCTCAGTAGGATCTCATAGAACACCAAAGTGAATATCACCCCACACAGAGGGACTCCTGAGGGCTCTGGAAACCCCCACGTCCTATATAAGTGGAGATAGTCCCAGAGATTAATGCCTAATTAGTGGGCTCTTCAGTGGAATCTGTGCTCATGAGAGTGACAGAATTGGACTCAAATAAGTCCTCCCTATACATGGTCCATCAGTCCCTTCTATTCAAACCTATATTTGATGGTGGAGTTGTTAGGTGTACTTCCAGAGACTGAAGCTGTGGCCTACCTATGTGCCAGCTGTGCCTGGAATCTTGGTGGAGCTGCAACTCCTACCCTACAGCTCAATGGACTCCTCCAAGTGGCCTGGCGAGGAGACGATGATGGGCAACGGCCATCCCAGGGAATGGAGAGGGCCTGCAGCTGCAGGCAGGATAAACCCATCCACAGTATATACAGGATATAAGCCCTCTCTCACTTGGAGGTGGAGTGGACATCACCATCCCAGTCCCCTCAGGATTGGGTGAGGAGTTGTGGACTAGAGTGGACTTGGTGGTGTTCTGTTGTAGACATATTATGATTCAAGCAATGGAAGAAATTCTAACAGTGAGGTGGAGCTGGTGGCCACTGGACGTTTTTGGGACCGGAAGAGGAGGGGCAGTTGAAATACAGGCGCTTTTTGGGATTTGGGGGTTGTCCTGATGTGCAGGGATGTGATTTGTAGGCCATTTTCCATCCGCATATACCATGTAGAACTGTGTGGGAGAAACTGTGGTCAATCATGTGAACTGTGGTCCATGCTCAGTGGCAAGGCCCCAGGATATGTATATCCATTGCAGGTGTTGTGTCACACGGATGAACGATGGTGGTGTGGGATGTTGTTGGAGGTGGGGAACATAGGAATCCCTGTAATTTCTGAGTAATATTTAGGTAATCTTAGCACCTTTAAAAATACATACATACATCCATATATATATATATATGTATATGTATAATAACATTTATGTAAACAAATGCACATATATTCATATGTATTTATATATCATTTTACAAATATTTGTATGTATTGTGAAAAATTTGATTTTTACCTACAATTAAAAAAATAAAAAATTAAAAAATAAAATAAATAAAGTGAAAAAAAAAAAAATTAGGCCACTCTACTTCACATAAGTTTTGGAGGGTGCCGGTGTTCATCTGGATGCCATAATCTCTGGAAAACCATTCTTGAAATTCTTGAGCATGCAGTTTAAGATGGTAGATTTTGACTCTGATGACCCCATGCCCTGCATTGGTGGCACAAGACAGACAAGGGAAGGGGTTGCCTCTTTTGAGGCCACTCTGATGCCCGCCTGTCCATGATTTTCATGAGTACTTAGGTTCATCTTTGCTAAGGTGCCTGGGTAAAGCCTGTGGTGGCCGTTATGCCATATGATGTAGCCATGGAAATCAGGTTAGGGCCCACATGAGCTCCGTATCATAAAGCTTTGGAGTCACAGACTAGTACGGCATATACAAGCTTCTGCCATTCTCAGTCACTCACACAGTCACTCAGAGGTTATGCAGTACCTCCCACAGGGATTGCCCTATTCTGGAATCTTAGTACTTAGGATTTCAGGAGGTGATCAGTCACCTCTTCTGTCCAGAGACAGGCCTGACTGAGAACTTGGCACCTGGGGCCTTGTCCAGTCCACCTCCCCACTGAGTCAGGCTGGTGTGTAGGGATGTGATGTGCAGGGACTGCCTCAGAAGGAGGTCCCATCAAGAGTACAGGTGGTGCCCACCTCTTTCGCTTGGAGATCGTCATCAGCAAATCCCATCAACCCCAAGCCAGAGGCACAATGGGCCTGCTTGATTGGGTTTTTCCCAGTCAGGGAAGCAAATGTTGCGGCCGATGGATTGAAACCCAAGTGGCACTCTTGAGGGTATGGATGAACGAAGTTTTATTATGCATGTGCCAAAAGGAGAATTGCATCTCCAAATTCTGAGCACTGTTTCTTGATTTTCATAAGTTTGTATAGGAACACTAAGTGGACTAATTCCTAAGCAAGTGGGCAGGCAGGATTACAAAAGCAGAGTAGCCAGGTTAGCTTACCTTCTTAAAAGCAGAGGGCCATTAGGGAGGAAAAGAGTCATTATCTGTTTAGAGTTGTAAATTTCAGTTTAAAGGGGCAGGCAGGGACTGCTTATCTTCCTGATGTGGATTTCATGGAGAAAATGGGGAGGGGAAGGGGAGAAAGGGATCAAGGGGAGTTTATCTTCCTAAAGCTGTGGGTTTCTGCCAAGGTGGTTAGAGTCCCAGAACTTCCATTATCATTCACACCACACCGCAGTTGAATATTTCTTACAGATCATGATAAAATATCATGATATTGTTACCACCAGCCTAGGTCCATACTATATGTCTCAAACACATTTTCCATACCCTGCTTTCAACTTGTCTCAATAGCTGTGTGTATATGTTGTGCCTGTTTTGAAGACTCTTGTGTTTTAAATTTTTCCACACAGTCCTGAGTTTGAATTGTGGATTTTTTCCTTTTCCTTCTATTTTTGAACCATCACCACACTGCACTGCAAAAGAAAATTAGAACTTGGTTACTTTTCTCTAGAATTCCATTACTTTCTCTTTCTTTCTTGTCTATTTTTAGCAGTGCCTTCTCCCTAGATGCTGTCTTTTCCAAAGAGCCCATCTGCCATGCCCCCAAGCTCCAAATAATTAGTGTGCAGAATTGTTTGGACAAAACCCATCTATGATCCCTGAGGTGGAGGAGCGGAAAGAAGACAGGCCAGGAGAGTTGCTAGTAACCACCATGTGGCCATTTTTCCTGGGTCACCAATAGTGAGGGTGACCCTGATTCTATCATTCCAGTCTCCACCACTGGGAGCCATTTTTGAATTCAGAGCCAAAAGTTCAATTTCATGTTCCTCAAAAAGGTTATCAATTGCATTAAGTGGGCATGTATCTGCTGTCAGGTGACTTTGATAATGTTGGCTCTTCACTGAGATGACAATGCTTTCTCATTCTATTCTCATATCTTCTTCTACCCTTGGCTTCCTTTGCTCTGAGGATTGCTGGCTGGAAATACTATGGTTTTCCTAGTGACCTTGTTATCTGCGGTAATTTATGCCAATGAGATGTGTGCAATTCCCAAAGAGGAAGTCTTTTTACTCAGAAAGAATGAATGCCTGAATGGAAATTGCATAATTAAACAAAAATTTATTTCATTCATAGAGATTATTATGTCCGAGTGTTCAAGCCGGGTTATAATAATGAGGATTTTGTAATAATTTCTTTCCATTATATCACACTAATTATTTTCCTTTATAAATGTTTGTGCCATACTATCTCTTTCTTATCATGGATTATATTAAATCTAAACTAATCTTACACTCCCTTTTAAGATTTAAATTTTCTTTCAATCTAATGTCCATTTTGGTTCATAATTTTATAGTGAAGATCATTTCAACAGCTTAAAAAAAGCCATTCATTATTCACTTTGTCAACATGCTGTGGTATGTGAACATATATCCATAAAAGTGAGAGATAAACAAAAAAAATTGTAAAATAAAAGCCAGAAAAACACCTATGCCTGATAGTGTCAATGAAGGGATTGAGAGGTGAATGATTTCTTGTTGGTTTGCTTGGTTTTCCTTTCTTTATTATAATTATTAGAGAGATATTGAAAATGTTTAATAATGATTGAAGAGATGAATGAACACCTCTGTGAATATACCAAACACAAGGAATTGTACCCTTTTTGGATAAATATGGTTTTGGTTTAATATGCACCAATGAAACACATTTATTTTTTAAATAGTGGGGACATCAGGAAATGATGTGAGCCATGGATTATAGTTATTAGCCATGTTTGAAAGATGCTCAGGCCAAGTTTAAAAAAATGAATCCCTATTCAATTTCCTGCTGGAGATGTGTGTATGTGACCCCTGTAAGTTGTTATGTCCCTTTATTTTGTAAGGTTGCAAGTTTTGCTCTCCACTTCAAGTTTATGTATGCTCATGTGTGAATGATATCCATCACTAAAAAATATATTAAGAGAAAGAAGGCATGAGAGTCAAACGTGAAAGTTTGGAATTACCTATTTTCTAAACTTGTCTTCATTTTCTTTTTCTTCATTGTTGGAGGTTATGATCACATGTGCTTAGGGATTGAGGGTGGTACACTCTGCCTGATGGATTAGGCCCTTGTCTTTTATGAACCATTCCTCTCCCCCCTGATATCTTGTGAAGTGTTGAGAGTCACATTTGTCAACTTATTGACCCTAAAAGTGCCTTTTCTCTCCTGGGTGTAGGCAGAGGATTTCACAAGCCAGAGGGGAAATTTTGATGTTGGGGGGCTGTTTGTACTCTGAGTTCCTGGGCTTTTTGTTTGTGTATCTATGGATTCTGCTTTCTTTGTTAGAATAAGTCTGATTTTATTTCAAATATTTTCTCAAAAATTAGAATATGGCTTAAGAGCAGTTATTTGTATATGGGTACCTGCATGAGAATCTCTCTGAACTTGAGAACAGATCAAATACATTGAGAAAATTAGAAATGGTGTCCTTGAAGCAAAACCTGGAGCCTTCAAACCATTCTGTAAAGATTCCTGAAGTCATGTAAAAAGATCTCCTCTGCATGATCAATTTAAAATGGAGATTATTAAAAAAATGGAGGAATCAAGTAGAAGCATTTGTTGTCTTCCCACTATTATTCTCCATGTTATTGTAGATTAATATTATTTCATTAACTATTAAGAAGAAAATATAGTCCAAAAATGTATGTACAAAATGCATTCCGTACAAACTCATGATTGAAACCTCTTGTTTTTAAAGAGTTTACTTTCAAACAGGGTAAAAACTTTCATTTCCAAAGAGCATTGACAGGGTATGTGGAAAACTTCATTCTCTCTTAAAGATTTATTTGTAGTCATTAAGAGATATTTAAACCTTCTTTTAAAATTTGTATTTTACCAAACACTTTAAAAATGTTTTATTTCTTTTAAATACACCAAATATGTGTATGAGAGAATATCGTCCTGATCTGAATTATAATTAGAGTCCATTATTTCCTTCCGTTGTGAGTTTTTTCCTCCAAACTGCCACATTCATTTTTTCTAAATATGTGTTTCTTAAAAGAATCTGTAAACTAACAAAACATTTAAGCACTCAGTCAGAATTCTCATACCACTTTCCTCCATCATCACACCACACCATAGTGGAATATTTCTTACAGATCATCATAAAATATCATGAAATTGTTACCACAAGCCACGGGCCATACTATATGTTTGAAACACATTTTCAGTACCCTGCCTTCAATATGTCTCAATTGTTGTGTGCATATGGTGTGCCTGTTTTGAAGTCTCAGGTGTTTTATTTTTTTCCACATAGTTCTGAGTTTGACTAGTGGATTTTTTCTTTTTACTGCTATTTTTGAACCAGCACCACACCACACTGCAAAAAAGAATTAGAGCTTACTTACTTTTCTCTAGGATTCCATTCTTTTCTCTCACTTTCTTGTCTACTTTTAGCAGTGCCTTCTCCTTAGATGCAGTCTTTCCAAAGAGCCCATCCTCCAAGCCCCCGAGCTCCAAATAATTAGTCTGAGGAATTGTTTGTGCAACACACACTTAGGATCCCTGTGGTGGTGGAGCAGAAAGAAGACAGGCCAGGCCAGTTGCTAGGAACCGCCACGTGGCCGTTTTTTTCATGGTTTACAGTGGCGAGGGTGACCATGATTCTATCCTTCCAGGCTCCACCACTGGGAGCCATTTTTGAAACCAGGGCCAAAATCCAATTTTGTTTTCCTCAAAAAGGTTATCCATTGCACTAAGCTGGGATATATCTGCTGTCTGGTGACTTTTGATAATGTTGGCTCTGCTTTGAGATGACAATACTTTCTCATTCTATTCTCATTTCTTCCTCTACCCTTGGCTTCCTTTGCTCTGAGGATTGCTGGCAGGAAATACTATGGTTTTCCTAGTGATCTTGTTATCTGTGGTAATTTATGGCAATGAGATGTGTGCAATTCCTAAAAGGAAATTTTTTACTCAGAAAGAATGAACGCTTCAATGGTATTTGCATAATAAAACAAAAATTTATTTGATTCCTAGAGATTATTATGTCTGAGAGTTGGAGCCAGAATATAATAATTAGAATTTTGTTATAATTTCTTTCTATTACATAAGGCTAATTATTTTCCTTTATAAATGTTTGTGCCATATTATCTCTTTCTTATCATGGATTATATTAAATCTAACCTAACCTCACACTCCCTTTTAAGATTTACATTTTCTTTCAAGCTAATATCCATTTAAGTTTATAATTTTCAAATAAAGATCTTTTCAAAAGCTTTAAAAAAGCCATTCATCATTCACTTTGTCCACATGACATGGTATGTGAACATATATCTATAAAAGTGAGAGATAAACAAATAAAATTTGTTCAAGGAAAGCCAGAAAAACACCTGTGCATGGCAGTGTCAATAAAGGGATGGAGAGGTGAATAATTTCTTGTTTGTTCATCTGGTTTTTCTTTCTTTATTATAATTGTTAGAAAGAGATTGAAAATGTTTAATAATGATTGAAGAGATGAATGTACACCTCTGTGAATATACCAAACACCAGGGATTGTACACTTTAGATAAATAGGGTATTGGTTTAATATGTGTCAATAATACAGATTTGTTTTAAAATTAGTGGTAATGTCAGGAAATGTACACCAAAGTTGAGCCATGGGTTATAGTTATTAGTCATGTCTGAAAGACTCTCAGGCCAAGTTTTAAAAAATGAATCACAATTCAACTTCCTGCCTGAGATGTGTGCATGGCACCCTGTAAGATGTTATGCCCCTTTATTTTGCAAGGTTGCAAGTTTTACCCTACTCTTCAAGTTTATGTATGTTCATGTATGAATGATATCTGTCACTAAAATATTTTATTAAGGGAAAGAGGGTGGTGAGATTCAAACATGAAGGTTTGGAATTACCTGTTTCTCTAAACTGGTCTTTTTTGTTTTTCTTCATTTTTGGAGCTATGATCACATGTACATAGGGATGGAGGGCAGTTCCCTCTGCCTGGTGAATTAGGTGCTTGACTTTTATGAACCATTCCTCTCTCCCCTGATATATTTTGAATAGTTGACAGCCACTCTTTGTCTACTTATTGACCCCACAAGTGGTTTTTCTCTCCTGGGTGTGGGTAAGGGCTTTCACAAGCCATAGGAGAAATATTGAGGTTGCAGGGCTGTTTGTACTCTGAGTTCCAAGCTTTTAGTTTTTGTACCTGTGGATTCAGCTTTCTTTGCATGAATGTCTGAATTTATTTCAAATATTTCCTCAAAAATTAGAATATGGCATAAGAGCAGTTATTTATATATGTGTACCTGCATGAGAATCACTCTGTACTTGAGAACAGTTCAAAGACATAAAGAAAATTAGAAATGGTGTCCTTGAAGCAACCTGGAGACTTTCAACCATTCTGTAAATATTCCTGAAGTCAAGTAAAAAGATCTCCTCTGAATGATTGATTGGAAATGGGGATTATTAAAAAATGGAGGAATCACTGAGAAACATTTGTTGTCTTCCCACTATTATTCTCCATGTTAGAGTAGTTTAATATTATTTCCTTAGCTATTAAGAAGAAAATCTAGTCCAAAATTTTATGTACAAAATGCATGTCACACCAACTCATATCATTGAAGCCTCTTGTTTTCAAAAAGTTTACTTTTGAAAAGGGCTAAAGACTTTCATTTCTAAATAGTGTTGACAGGCCATGTGGAAAAATTCATTCTCTCATAAAGTAAAGATTTATTTGTAAATGATAATAGATATTTAACCCTTCTTTTAAATTTGCATTTTACCGAGTGCTTTAAAATGTGTTTTTTTTAAAATATACACCAAATATGTGTATGAAAGAATATCATCCTAATCCAAATTATAACTAGAGTTCATTTCTTCCTCCATTTCTAGATTTTGCCTCCAAACCACGCCATTCTTATTTTTGTAAATATGTATTTTTTAATAGAAGCTGAAACTAACAAAATATTTATGCATTCCATCAGAATGCTCATACCAGTTTCCACCATCATCACCCCACACCGTGGTGGAATATTCTTACAGATTGTGATAAAATATCATGAAATTGTTACCACCAGCCATGGTCCATATTATACGTTTGAAACACATTTTCCATACCCTGCCTTCAATATCTCTAGATTGTTGTGTGTGTATGGTGTGCCTGTTTTGAAGACTCTTGTGTTTTAATTTCTTCCATATAGTCCTGCATTTGACTAGTTGATTTTTACCTTTTACTTCTATTTTTGAGCCAACACCACATCGCACTACAAAAGAGAATTAGAGCTTAGGAACTTTTCTCTAGAATTCCATTCTTTTCTCTCTTTTTCTTGTCTGGTTTTAACACTGCCTTCTCTCTAGATGCTGTCTTTTCCAAAGAGCCCATCCTCCATGCCCCTGCACTCCAAGTAATTAGTCTGTGGAATTGTTTGGGCAGCACCCACCTATGATCCCTGCAGTGGAGGAGTGTAAAGAAGACAGGCCATGCCAGTTGCTAGGAACTGCCACGTGGCCGTTTTCCTCAGTCACCAATGGTTAGGGAGACCGTGATTCGATCGTTCCAGGCTCCACCACTGGGAGCCATTTTGGAATCCAGGACCAAAAGTTCAATTTCATGTTCCTCAAAAAGATTATACATTGCACTAAACTGGGATATATCTGGTATCTGGTGACTTTTGATAATGTTGGCTCTTCTTTGAGATGAAAATACTATCTCATTCTATTCTCATTTCTTCCTCTACCCTTGGCTTCCTTTGCTCTGAGGTCACTGGTTGGAAATACTATGGTTTTTCCTAGTGATCTTCTTATCTGTGGTAATTTATTCCAATGAGACATGTGCAATTCCCAAAGACAAAGATTTTTACTCAGACAGAGTGAACACCTCGATGGAAATTGCATAACAAAACAAATTTATTTCATTCCTAGATATTATTATGTCTGAGAGTTTGAGCTGGAATATAATAACTAGGATTTTGTTATAATTAATTTTCATTATATCATACTAATTTTTTTCCTTTATAAATGTTTGTGCCACACTATCTCTTATCATGGATTATATTGAATCTAACCTAACCTTACACTCCCTTTTAAAACTTACATTTTCTTTCAATCTAATATCCCTTTCAGTTTATGATTTTAGAATAAAGATCTTTTCAACAGCTTAAAAAAAGCCATCGTTTTTCACTTTGTCCACATGCTGTGGTATGTGAATATATATCCATAAAACTGAGAGATAAACAACAAAAAAAACTTGTTCAAGGAAAGCCAGAAAAACACCTATGCATGGCAATGTCAACAAAGGGATGGAGAGGTGAATAATTTTGTTTGTTCATCTGGTTTTTCTTTCTCTATTGTAATTGTTAGAGAGATATTGAAAATGTTTAATAATGATTGAAGAGATGAGTGCCCGCTTCTGTGATTATACCAAACACGAGGGATTGTACTCTTTGGTAATAGGGTATTGGTTTAGTATGTATCAATAAAGTAGGTTTGTTTTAAAAATAGTGGGTATGTTTGAAAATGTACAGCAAAGATGAGCTATGGATTATGGCTATTAGTCATGTTTTAAAGATGCTCTGGACAAGTTTTAAAAAATGAATCCCATTTCAAGTTCCTGCTGGATTTGTGTGTATGGGACCCCTGTAAACTTGCCCCTTTATTTTGTAAGGTTGCAAGTTTTGCTCTCCACTTCAAATTTATGTATGTTCATGTGTGAATGATATCCATCAATGAAAAATATAATAAAGAGAGAGGGTGGTGTGAGTCAAACATAAGGTTTGGAATTACCTATTTCTCTAAACTGATCTTTGTTTTGTTTTTCTTCATTGTTGGAGGCTATGGTCACGTGTGCATAGGGATGGAGGGTGGTACACTCTGCCTGATGGATTAGGTCCTTGACTTTTATGAACCATCCCTCTCCCCCCTGATATCTTGTGAATAGTTGAGTAACTCTTTGTCAAGTAATTGACCGTACAGGTGGCTTTTATCTCCTAGGGGTGGGCAGGGGCTTTCACAAGCCATAGGAGAAATTTTGAGGTTGGGGTGCTGTTTGTACTCTGAGTTCCTGGGCATTTTGTTTGTGTATCCATGGATTCTGCTTTCTTTGTAAGATTAAGTCTGATTTTATTTAAATATTTTCTCAAAAGCTAGAATATGGCATAGGAGCAGTTATTTACATATGGGTACCTGCATGAGAAACTCTCTAAACTCAAGAACAGATCAAAGACATTGAGAAAATTAGAAATGGTGTCCTTGAAACAAAACCTGGAGCATTCCAGCCATTCTGCGAAGATTCCTGAAGTCATGTAAAAAGATCTCTGCATGACTGATATAAAATGGGGATTATTAAAAAATGGAGGAATCACTGAGAAGCACTTGTCTTCCCACTATTATTCTCGATGTGAGTGTAGTTTAATATTATTTCATTAACAATTAAGAAGAAAATATAGCCCAAACTTTTATGTACAAAATGCATTCCACACAAAAACTCATATCATTGAAGTCTCTTGTTTTTAAAGAGTTTACTTTTAAAAAGGGCTAACAACTTTCATTTCCAGAGTTTTGACAGGGTATGTGGAAAAATTCATTCTCTCTTAAAGTAAAGATTTATTTGTTGACAATAATAAATATTTAACCCTTCTTTTAAAATGTGTATTTTAGTGAGTACTTTAAAAATGTTTTTTTTAATTTTAAATAAACCAAATATGTGTATGAGAGAATATTGCCCTAATCTGAATTATAACTAGAGTCCATTTCTTCCATCCATTGCAAGTTTTTGCCTCCAAACTGCCACATTCTTATTTTTGTAAATATATATTTCTTAACAGAATCTATAAACTAATAACATATTTATGCACCCGGTCAGAATGTTCATACCACTTTCCGCCATCACCACATCACACCATGGTGGAATATTTCTTAGAGATCATGATAAAATATCATGAAATTGTTACCACCAACCACGGTCCATACTATACTTTTGAAACACATTTTCCATACACTGCCTTCAACAACTCTAGATAGTTGTGTGTATATGTTGTGCCTGTTTTGAAGATTCTTGTGTTTTTTTTCCACATAGTCCTGAGTTTGAAAGGGGATTTTTTTCCCTTTTGCTTCTATTTTTGATGCAGCATCACACCACACTGCAAAAGTGAATTAGAGCTTAGATACTATTCTCTAGTAAACCATTCTATTCTCTCTCTTTCTTGTCTAATTTTAGCAGTGCCTTCTCTCTAGATGCTGTCTTTTCCAAAAAGCCCTTCCTCCATGCCCCCGAGCTCCAAATAATTAGTCTGTGGAATGATTTGGGCAACACCCACCTATGATCCCTGTGGTGGAGGAGCAGAAAGAAAACAGGCCAGGCCAGTTGCTAGGAACTGCCACGTGGCCATTTTTCCTGGGTCAAAAATAGTGAGGGTGACCATGAATCTATCGTTCCAGGCTCCATTACTGGGAACCATTTTGGAATCCAGGGCCAAAGTTCAATTTCATGTTCCTCAAAAAGATTATAAATTGCTCTAAGCTGGGATGTATCTGGTGTCTGGTGACTTTTGATAATGTTGGCTCTTTATTGAAGTGATAATACTTTCTCATTCTATTCTCAATTCTTCCTTTTCTCTTTGTTTCCTTTGCTCTGAGGATGGCTGGTTGGAAGTACTATGGTTTTCCTAGTGATCTTGTTATCTGCGGTAATTTATGCCAATGAGATATGTGCAATTCCCAAAGAGGAAGTCTTTTACTCAGAAAGAATAAATGTCTGTATGGAAATTGCATAAAACAACAAAAATTTATTTCATTCCTAGAGATTATTATGTCAGAGAGTTTGAGCTGGAATATGATAATTAGGATTTTGTCAACATTTATTTCCATTATATCAACTAATTATTTTCCTTTATAAATATTTGTGCCATACTATCTCTTTCTTATAATGGATTATATTGAATCTAACCTAACCTTACACTCCCTTTTAAAATTTACATTTTCTTTCAATATAATATCCCTTTCAGTTTATAATTTTACAATAAAGATCTTTTCAACACCTTAAAAATAGCCATTCATTACTTACTTTGTCTACATGCTGTGGTATGTGAACATATATCCATAAAACTGAGAGATAAACAAAAAAAAAATTTGCTCAAGGATAGCCAGAAAAGCACCTATGCATGGCATTGTCAATAAAGGTTTTGAGAAGTATATAGTTTCTTGTTTGTTCTGCTGGTTTTTCTTTCTTTATTATAATTATTAGAGAGATTGAAAATGTTTAATAATGATTGAAGAGGTGAATGCACACCTCTGTGACTATACCAAACACCAGGAATAGTACCCTTTGGATAAATGGGGTATTGGTTTACTATGTATCAGTGAAACAGATTTGTTTTAAAAATACTGGGGAAGTCCAGAAATGTATACAAGAGTTAAGCTGTGGATTATAGTTATTATTCATGTTTGAAAGATGCTCTGGCCAAGTTTTAAAAAGTGAATCCCATTTCAAGTTCCTGTTGGAGATGTGTTTATGGGACCCCTATAAGGTGGTATGCCACTTTATTTTGTAAAGTCACAAGTATTGCTCTACACTTCAAGTTTATGTTTGTTCATGTGTGAATGATATCCATCACTAAAAACTCAGTTAAGAGAAAGAGGGTGGTAAGAGCCAACATGAAGGTTTGTAACTACCTATTTCTCTAAACTGGTCTTTTTTGTTTTCTTCATTGTTGGAGGCTATGATCACATGTACATGGCGATGGAAGGTGGTACACTCTGCCTGATGGATTAGGTCCTTGACTTTTATGAACAACTCCTTTCCCCCCTGTTACCTTTTGAATAGTTGAGAGTCAGTCTTTGTCAACTTGTTGACCCTACAAGTGGCTTTTCTTTCCTGGATGTGGACAGGGGCATTCAGAAGACAGAGGGGAAATTTAGAGGTTGGGGGGCTGTCTGTACTGTGAGTTCCTGCACTTTAAGTTTGTGTATCTGTGGATTATGTTTTCTTTGTAAGAATAAGTCTGATTTTATTTCAAATATTGTCTCAAAAATTAAAATATGGCTTAAGAGAACTTATTTATATATGGGTACTTGCATGAGAATCTCTCTGAACTCAAGAACAGATCAAAGACATCGAGAAAATTAAAAACGATATCCTTGAAACAAAACCTGGAGCTTTCCAACCATTCTGTAAAGATTCCTGAAGTCATGTAAAAAGATCTCTGCTGGATGATCGATTTAAAATGGGGATTATTAAAAAATGGAAGAATAACTGAGAAGCATTTGTTTTCTTCCCTGTATTATTCTCCATATTAGAGTAGTTTAATATTATTTCAGTGACCTTTAAGAAGAAAATCTAGTCGAAAAATTTATGTACAAAATGCATTCCACATGAACTCATATCATTGAAGCCACTTGTTTTAAAGAGTTTACTTTTAAATAGGGCGAACAGCTTTCATTTCCAAATAGCATTGACAGGGTATGTGGAAAATTCTTTCTCTTTTAAAGTAAAGATTATATGTTGGTGATAATAGATATTTAACACTTCTCTTAAAATTTGTATTTTACCAAACACTTTAAAAATGTTTTTTTTTAAATTTAAATACACCAAATATGTGAATGAAGAGAATATCGTCCTAATCTGAATTATACCTAGAGTCCAATTCTTCCTTCCATTTCAAGTTTTTGCCTCCAAACTGCTACATTCTTATTTTTGTAAATATATATTTCTTAACAGAATGTGTAAACTAACAAAACAATTATGCACTTGGTCAGAATTCTCATACCATTTTCCTCCATCATAATACCACCCGTGGTGGAATATTTCTTACAGACAGTGATAATATATCATGAAATTGTTACCCCCAACCATGGTCCATACTACACATTTGAAACACATTTTCCATACCCAGCCTTCAACAAGTCTCGATCGTTGTGTGTACACGTTGTGCCTATGTTGAAGACTCTTTGTTATCTTTTTTTCCACATACTACTAAGGTGACTAGTGAATTTTTTCCTTTTACTTTTATTTTTGAACCAGCACCACACTGCACTGCAAAAGAGAATTAGAGCTTAGTTACTTTTCTCTAGGATTCCATTCTTTTCTTTCTCTTTCTTGTCTATATTTAGCAGTGCCTTCTCTCTAGATGCTGTCTTTTCCAAAGAGTCCATCCTCCATGCTCCCGAGCTCCAAATAATTAGTGTGCGGTATTGTATGGGCAACACCCACCTATGAACCCTGGGGCGGAGTTGCAGAAAGAAGACAGGCCAGTTCAGTTGCTAGGAACAGCCACGTGGCCGTTTTCCCTGGTTCACCATTGGAGAGGGTGACAGTGATTCTATCATTCCGGGCTTTACCACTGGGATCTATTTTGGAATCCAGGGCCAAAATTTCAATTTCATATTCCTCTAAAATGTTATCCATTGCACTAAGCTCGGATGTCTCTTGTGTCTGGTGACTTTTGATAACTTTGGCTCTTCATTGAGATGAAAATACTTTCTCATTCTATTCACATTTCATCCTCTACCCTTGGCTTCTTTTGCTTTGAGGATCGCTGTGTGGAAATTCTATGGGTTTCCTAGTGATCTTGATATCTGTGGTAATTTATGCCAATGAGATGTCTGCAATTCTCAAAGAGGAAGTTTTTTATTCAGAAAGAATGAACGCCTCAATGGAAATTGCATAATAAAACAAAAATTATTTCATTCTTAGAGATTATTATGTCTGAGAGTTCAAGCTGGAATATAATAATTAGGATTTTGTTAAAATTTATTTCCATTATATCAAACTAATTATTTTCCTTTATTAATGTTTGTGCCATACTATCTCTTTCTTATCTTGGATTATATTGAATCTAACCTAATCTTATACTCCCTTTTAAAATTTACATTTTATTTCAATCTAATATTCATTTCAGTTTATAATTTTACAATAAAGATCTTTTCAACAGCTTCAAAAAAGCCATTCATTATTCACTTTGTTCACATGCTGGGGTATGTGAATATATATATCCGTGAAACAGTGAGATAAACAAAAAAATTTGTCCAAGGAAAGCCAGAAAAACACCTATGCATGGCAGTGTCAATGAAGGGATTGAGAGGTGAGTAATTTCTTGTTTGTTCATCTGGTTTTTCTTCCTTTATTATAATTATTAGAGAGATATTGAAAATGTTTAATAATGATTGAAGAGATGAATGCACACCTCTGTGAATATACCAAACACCAGGGATTGTACACTTTGGGTAAATACGGTATTTGTTTAATATGAATCAATGAAACATATTTGTTTAAAAAATAGTGGGGATGTCAGGAAATGTACACCAGAAGTCAGCCATGGATTATAAATATTAGTCATGTTTGAAAGATGCTCTGGCCAAATTAAAAAAAAATGAATCCCAATTCAAGTTCCTGCTGTAGATGTGGGTATGGGACCCCTGTAAGAAGTTATGCCCCATTATTTTATAAGGTCACAAGTTTTACTCTACACTTTAATGTATGTATGCTCATGTATGAATGATATCCATCACTAAAAAATATATTAAGAGAAAGAGTGTGGTGAGAGTCAAACATGAAGGTTTGGAATTACCTATTTCTCTAAACTTGTCTTTGTTTTGTATTTCTTCCTTGTTGGAGGCTATTATCACGTGTGCAAAGGGACAGAGGTCAGTACACTCTGCTTGATGGATTAGGTCCTTGACTTTTATGAATCATTCCTTTCCCCCTAATATCTTGTGAATAGTTGAGAGTCACTCTATGTCAACTTATTGACCCTAAAAGTAGCTTTTCTCTCGTGTGTGTGGGTAGGGGCTTTCACAAGCCATAGGAGAAATTTTGAGTTTGGGGGGCTCTTTGTTCTCTGAATTCCTGGGCTTTTTGTTGGTGTATCTGTGAATTCTGCTTTCTTTGTAAGAATAAGTCTGATTTTATTTCAAATATTTTCTCAAAAATTGGAATGTGGCATAAGAGCAGTTATTTATATATCGGTACCTGCATGAGAATCTCTCTGAACTAGAGAACAGATCAAAGACATTGAGAAAATTAGAAATTGTGTCCTTGAACATAACCTGGAGCCTTCCAACTTTTCTGTAAAGATTCCTGAAATCACGTAGAAAGATCTCCTTTGGATGATTAAAAAATGGAGGAATCACTGAGAAGCATTTGTTGTCTTCCCACTGTTATTCTCCATGTTAGAGTAGTTTAATATTATTTCATTTGCTATTAAGAAGATAATCTAGTCCAAAAATTTTTGTACAAAATGCATTCCACAAAACTCCTATCATTGAAGCTGTTGGGAAAAACGGCACTCACTGGGACACGGAGACTGATGATTGCTGGCAGAAAGTTTATTGGGAAGCCTTCCCAAAAGAGTGGGGAAGAATAGACTTCAACCCACCCCTGGAAAGGAGGGATTTGAATTTATACTGTACATTCCTAGGCAGAGAAATGATAGTTGGTGGGAAGAGGTCAAGGGTTTGAGTAAGGTATAGAGGCCCATAGGAAGCCCTGAAGGTGAAAATTTTCCCTTGTATGGCTAAAGGGTAGTGGGTTATGGATTTAAGTTTTTTTGGAATGCTGAAGGAGCAGGTGGTGCTTTGATGTGGAGGGAGTGAAGCTCTTTATCTCACTTTACTCTCATCTCCACATGGTCTCTTTGTTTAACCTTTGGAGAAGTGCCCTGTTTTCAGACATGTAGGCTTAAGCGGGGGCTTGTCCTTCCTTAAAGCATGTCAGGGGGAATTGAGCCACAGCTTTTTAATTATTGTAAACCTAGTGAAGGGGAACTACTAACATTTCTAACTCTTTGTTTATGTATATTTGGGGGACGTGGGTATTGGGGTATAGGTACTGGGCAGGATGGGAGGTTGAGGGGATTGGGGCATTGTCTCAATCTGGCCACTTCCTGCTGTCAAGAAGCAGAGAAAATTTCCCTTCCATCCTGTCCAGCAGACTGTGGTTTCAGGCCTTGAAAGGGTTGATATTGTCGCTTGTGCAGCAGAAAGATGCCGTTTACATATTCCTGAGTTGTTGACTGTATGATTCAGTGTATGAATTGGATGAGAAGCTGTAAGAGACAAGGGCCAAAAAGAAGCAGCAACAATACTTTTAGTAATTGTGTTATAATGGGCAAAAAGATTGATTTTAAGGCTGAAGAAAAGTAAGAGAGGAATGAGGATAGCCATGATTGATTTCCATAGTTATTATTTCGGGCTCTTTGAACGATCTCTATATTTTCTTTCAGAACTATAAGATTTTCTTCTCCTTGTCCAGTTTTGTTAATATGAAAGCAACAAGTCTCATTTATGATTGCATAGGTGCCTCCTGCAACTGCTGTGAGAGCATCCAATGCTTTTCTATTTTGTATGATTACTGATGCTAGACTATTTCTATCTGTTGATTGTTCATGGCCTGCATGGTAGCATTCCAGGATAGTTGTAGTTGGAGCAATATGTTTAAAATTGATCATTCTAACAGTGGGATTCCTGCAAACCAAAACAGACTGTGGAAGATAGTGTGTCCTATACCATGTTTTTTAAAGATTGGACTATCATGGGCATGATATCCAAATTCTAGGTCTCCTAAGAAATGTCTTTTTTTTTTCATTCATTTCATTTTAGAAGTTGGAGTGAGGTTTCAAGAAAGGAACCAAGTTTAGGTATCTGTCCAGAAGAGGCCATTTCTTGGGATTTTAGGATGGTGGCATTTGGGATGATACATACAATAGTACAAGTTCCTGTCCACACACAGGGAAGTACTAGGTATGCAGTGTTACCTCACAGAAAATAAAAACCAGTGCCTGCAATTGTTAGTGCTGTTGAGGGCCCAGAGGGAATAAAAGATGACTGCAGATGGCTAGAAATATTAAATAGCTGGGTTCTGCCATATACCACATTTACACAAAGGGGGGAATAATGAAGGTTGGAGGGGTCATAAATTAAACGACTCTGGCAAAGAAGATTTCAAAAGAGAAAAGTAAAGAGATTTTTGGGATTTTTTTCTAGGTTTTAGTTTGGTTAAGTTGTATACTTGTCCGATTGAGTTCCTATGCCAAATAATTCTGTTTTTTTATAAAAGCTGTTAAAACACAGAATATTTTCAAGCTAATTTTTGCTGTTTATGTGTGTAGGAAGCATTTGGTTAATACCTGAATCGTTCCAAATAAGGGTTGAATTGAGATGTTTGGTACTTCTAAGTTTGTGTGCCATTGCAGTGTTGTTGTGTTAAACAGCAAAGTATGTTTGCAGGATGTAGTAGGTATATGCCCTAAAATTGTTGTACTCTAGCTCCAAATTAGCCTACCCAAAGTAACTTAGAGAAGAAAACTTTCTATTGTTCCCTGAGTGTCCTATCTGGGAAGCACATAACCTCCACTCCCTTGAGAGACCTTGCAAAAACATCTCAACCTTGCAGCTGTGTCCCAAGTTATCAGAATCTTGAAGTTGTACAGACACTAGCTAACCACCAAGATCCACTTCTGTACACCCTGCTTGCTTGCAAACTGTGTCGGCGACCCCCTATAAAAGGGAGCCATTTTAGAACCTCGGGGCTGCAGTTCCCTCCTGTGTGAGGTGTGCTGCAGATGCCTGCGGGCTTAGCTCAATAAAAGTAACTAAAGTCTTAAAGTCTGAGTATGGTCAATCTCCTGGGTTAGAACATTTGGAGGACCCAGTGAGACTCACCGCGAGGTCCCCCTTAATTGGGGTCGACCTCCTCAGACTAAGCGGGAAGTGCCTCCACTTCCTCGCCTTTGCTTTCGATTTGGGATCAGATTTGGACTAGGACTGTGGCCTCGAGGAATCTGGTAAGGGATTTTCCCTTTTGTGTTGGCTCCAGAGCATTTGTGGGGCTGTTGCAGGCGGGACACCGCGGTACTGCACTCCCCGAATCAGGGTCGGGACGCCCTCTCCTGATTTTGGAAACCGTTAGGTTTCACTTTGGTATTTCGCTGTGTGAGTGGAAGTGAGACTAGTCTCCAGTGTTTTGTTTGTCTGTCTATTTACTTTCAGTGTTTCTTGGTGTTTTAGTTGTTTCAACCCTAACAGGATGGGACAAGGAAAATCCACTCCGCGGACTCCTCTTGAATGCATTCTTGCTAACTTTTCTGATTTCTTTGAGATCCTGTGATTATGGGAAGCCAGCAGATCCAGGCTTCCTACGGACCCTCTGTGAACTTGAATGGCCAGCCTTCCAAGTAGGTTGGCCTTCAGAAGGCTCGCTTGATTTATCTCTGTTGTTTGCTATATGGTCCATTGTTTATGGGGTTCCCCACCCCGACCAGAGGGTTTATATAGATGTTTGGATTGACATTGTGCATGATAAAGCAGATTATATCCAGAAATGCCAGAAATTGAGGAAGGGGGATATGTATGCAAGGGTAGGGGGAAAAACCATTTTAGTGACTGTCCTGAAACCTCGAGGGATGCAGGATCCCCCAAAAGAGAAAAAAGATGGGAAATTAGAAAAACAGAAACCCCGTTTATATCCTGTTCTGCCGGGGGAGACTGATGATATAACTGAAAGCCTGTTTGACCTCTCGCCTTACCCAAGAACTCCCTCACAGCAACAGGCCACAGGGCGCTCACCCCAAGGGGAGGTCCAGAATCCTCTCCACACGAGAGGGGGAACTCCCTATCAGCCCCCTCCGCCAGGGCCTGATGCCTGATTCCTCAGTGCCCCTGTTGCCGCTCAGGGAAGTTCCTCCTCAACCAGGGACGCCTCCGGGCCATACTCGGATGATTTATGTCCCATTTTCCACCTCTGACCTCTATAATTGGAAACACCAGAACCCTCCTTTTTCAGAGGACCCCCAGAGGCTAATTTCGCTTTTAGAAACTATTTTCCGCACCCATCAGCCTACCTGGGATGATTGCCAGCAGATTTTACAGACTTTGTTCACTTCTGAGGAGAGAGA
>JAQZBX010039891.1:0-22868 GCA_029593785.1 Cabassous unicinctus
GGGGCCTCCCACATGGCAAACGGGAGCTCCATCCATTGAGCCACACCCGCTTCCCAGTGAGATTTCTTTACCTAATGTAATTCTGTATCACAGAAGAGTGATTCTTAGCTTTTCTGTGAAAAAAAAGTTTAAGAAAATATTTTAGGAATAGAAAGCATGAAAACTCAGCCTAGGAAAATGCACGTACAATATGTTGCATATAATTTCAATAGGTTCTAAGGACCGTTTGAAACCATCTGTGGATCCTCTGGGTTGCATTGAAAGTAGACTTAAAGCCTTGATTTTGAGGATGTTATGTACCTTAGAGCTGTTCTCTTACTTTGTTTTAGATTTTTAATTTCCAACAGGCAAGTAAGTAGTTTGCATGGAGCAAATTCCTGCACATGATCAGATGTAACATGCCCACACATGCACATTCACTGACTTATAAAACCTCCATGCGCATATACACAACATCTGTATATTAATCTTCCTCCCTGTGAATCCCCTTGGTAAAATGGATGAAAAGGCCATCTACCACATTACTTAGATATTCCCAAAAGCAAATATCCCCCACTAGATACTCCATAGGTGCTGTAGTTACAGTATCTAATCCCAAAGGACTTGGGTTGAGTTCATTCCCAGGGTACCAGATATTCCTATCAAATTTCCATGATTTCTCCCCTTTGGAATTCCCCACTCCCATACTAACCCCCAAATCAGTAACAAACTCAACAACTACCAACAATACAGACCAAAAAAACTGATGGTTAAAATTGGACATGTATTTTACATAATTTCTAGTTCTCATAACAGCTTTTCAAAGTATATGTTATTAACACCATTTTACAGATGAAAAAATCAGGCCTCAGAAAGAATGGATGATTTGTCCAAGACCAAACATCAAATACATACTTCTTACTACACCACAGCCAAAAAATAAAATAAATAAATAACTTCTTAGAAAAATCATTCTTTGCATATGCACCACAAAAACTTATATACCCTGGCCAGATTCCCTTAGGATTCACCAAAGTAATGCATATAAAAGATAGGTAGTGTAAAATATGGTCTCTCTCTCTCTCTTTCTCGGTCACGGTTCACAAGCACTGGCCCAGTCTTTCTGAAGACCTTTCAAAATCAGTTAAGTTGCAGCTAGTGTTTCAGACTTGCAACAGTGTCTTAGGCTGCCACAATGTTATTTTAAGCCATTGTCTCTATTTCTTCACTTCAATTGTTCATACTCTCAGGTCTAGCCGGATTCTTTGCTTTCTCACCCTCATCTGCTCCTTCTTCCTTCTCGTCTCTCTCTCCACTGCCACCCCCACCTCTTCACTAAATGACAGAATGACAGACATGGTGAAGTGTACCTTGTTTAAACATCTGTTTTATTACTGTTGAGTGACTGCCCTATAGATAGGCAGTCTCTTTTCTTATCTTTCACTCAGGAATTCAGATGGTCTGATTAGAAAGCTGAACTGCTTGGCAGATTCTGACAGATGCCTCTGACTTTCTTTTTAAGACCACCACGACTGCTTAGACATTCCACTCAGACAATTTTTAGTAGTGGAACCACAGGCTGTTTAGGTACCTGGCCACGTCAAACATGCACTTAGCCCAGGAATCCCACATCCATGGGTTATTTTCATCTGGGAAATAATTGGATAAGGAACCGTCTATTCTGTAAAATGTTATGAGTAGTTCAGGGTCAGTTGCTGCAATTGTACAATGGAGTGCCTGCTAATAAGAATGACGATTGCTGGGAGCTCAAATAAAACCCAGAGAAACCTAAAGACAGACGAAAGAAATCCAAAACGTTAAGTATTTATAAGAGAAAGGTGAACAAAAATATATAGTTGCACTCTAGGTTAGACTTCCTGAGGACAGAAAAAATATTACTCATTTCAACTATATGTGCAAGGGTTACATTCTGCAAAATCTACTTATATCAGAGCTTCTTAGAACATTATGTGAAGAAATTGAGGCTCAGAAGAAGAATTGTGGTGGGAGCCGTTATAAGGAAATGAGCAAAAATGAAGGGGGACAAAAAGGAAAGTCAGTGGTAGCACTCCTAATTACTTTAGGACATGTCCTTTATCCCTTTCCTCCAACTACCCACTTACCAGTCACCCTTAGCTTATTTCTACTCTTCCACCATATTAAGCACATGGGCTCTCATAGAGGATGCTCTCTACTGGGATACTCTTCATCCTGATCTTCATTCTGTGTTTCCCCTTATCATTCAAGATGCAGCTTAAACGTCATCTTTCAGAAATAAGTTCCCTAACCATACAATTTAAAGAGCTCCCCAGGCATTCTATATCATATGACCCTGTTTTATTTTCACTATTTTCTTTATTTTTTTTTCATTTTAAATATCTGTTCCAGAGAACCTATCATATTCACCATTGCATTTCCAGCACTTAGCACATAGTAGTTGTTCAATAAAAGTTTATTGAGGGGAGTGGATGTAGCTCAAGTGGTTGAGCACCTGCTTCCCATGTACAAGGTCCAGGGTTGGATCCCTGGTCCCTCCTAAAAACAAAACAAACAACAAAAAAATAAAAAAAATAAAAAACCCAACTCTCATTGGAGAGAACAGGTAGCTCAGTGGTTGACTTCCTGCTTCCCATGTATGAGGTCCTGTGTTCAATCCAAAAAAAAAGTTTATTGAATGAATATCTAATGTCCACCATTGTTGGAGAATCACTCATTTGATTCTAATACATTAAGAAAGGAATCAAATAAAGACAAAAGTATTATATTTATTGTATTAATGTGGTACAATTGCTCCCCAAACACAAGGCACTCTGGTAGATCTAGACTGGTAGTATACCTCCTTTGGTGAACACACCCTCACTTCTTAAAGAGAAAAACAGTGCAGGAAAAGTATGGCCTGATAATGGTGCACTTCCAGCACAGCGGAGGCTCCAGATCCAGTAGGCTTATGGTGTACTTGGCTGAAGCAGAAGTGCCTATCTCACTAGACTGCAGGTAGATCTAATAAAACAAGAGAATAAGAGATGGACCTTCCTTCCACATATTCCCTTTCAATGGACTTTGTCCAGTAGATATCACAGTCTCACCAATTTAAAGAATTGGAGCAGGCAGTCCTATACCTAAGGGGAAGACAGGATAGATAATTTGAAAGTGTAAATTCCTGTTCCTTTGGAGATCAAATGAGAAATTATTTTCTCTCAGTAGAAATGTGAGGAAATGGAATAAGGTTCTCCTCTGACAAATACTGGCACGGAGTATATGCTCTATAAATAGCTAATGAATAGTCAATTGAAAAATAAGAACAAAATCTAGGAAGGTTAAGGAAAGGGATCAAAGATGGGATAGAAAATATGCCTGTGGTCTCTGTTCTCTTATCTTTAAAATCAAAAGAAGACAAAGGAATGAAGGAAAAACAAGAAATTGTCACATATATAATCATATCCATACAGAGAACACCAAAGCATATAATCATTCCCTCTCATGAATCTTAATAAATTGTGAATTTCTTGAGGATAGGAACAAGACTTCCATCTTTTGAACCCCAACCCTTTACTCCCCATGGTCTGGTATATCATAACTACTCAATAAATAATTATTAAATTGATTTTATTTAAGAATGAGATGACAAAGATTGCTTGGCATTTATTGAGTTTCTTCAGAAAAGCTAAAAATAAGATTAAACATGCTCTGTATCACCTCAGTGGACACTTGCAAAGTGGAGATTTTGAGAGAGTGTATGGGAAAAAAATCTCTAACAATTCAGGCTAATCACAAACAATTGATTATTTGCTTATTTACTGTATTCTACAGGAGTTGAACTGGTAGTGTGACTTACAGAGCATTTGTAGTAGGGCAAAACTGGCTCTCCTAACTCTAATTGTCTTTCTAGAAAGAGGGCACTATATCCCTTCTAGAGATAAGGTAGGAAAAACAAGAAATTGTACACCCTTTATTAGTGTACAGTTCAATAAGTTTTGACAAATGTATATAGGCATGTAATGACCACTACCAGAATCCACATATAGAACAATTTAATTTCCCCAGAAAGTTCCCCTGTGGCTCTTTGCAGTCAACTTATTACCCGCTTCCCTAGTCTCTGGTAACCTGGTTAATATCTCCATTCACCAGTTAATGGACATTTGGGTGGTTTCTAATTTGTGGCTAGTAAAAATAAAGCTGCAAAGAAATAAAATGCATACAAATTGGAAAGGAAGAAGTAAAACTTTCACTGTTTGCAGATGACATGATCCTATATATATAGAAAGTCCTGAAAAATCAACAACAAAGCTACTAGAGCTAATAAACAAATTCAGCAAAGTGGGAGGGTACAAGATCAACATGCAAAAATCAAGAATGTTTCTATATACTAGTGATGGGCAATCTGTGGAGGAAATCAAGAAAAAAAAAATTCCACTTACAAAAGCCACTAAAAGAATCAAATATCCAGGAATAAATTTAACCAAAGATGTAAAGGACTTATACACAGTAAACTACAATACATTGTGAAAAACAATCAAAGAAAATATAAATAAATGGAAGGACATTCACTTTTCATGGATTGGAAGACTAAATATTGTTAAGATGTCAGTTCCACCCAAAATGATTTACTGATTCAGTGCAATCCCAATCAAAATTCCAACAGCCTACTCTGCAAAAATTTAATAAAAGCCAATTATTGAGTGTACTTGGAAGGGTAAAAGGTACCCTGAATAGCCAAAAACATCTTGAAAAAGAAGAATGAAGTTGAAGGATTCACACTTCCTAATTTTAAAGCATTTTAAAAAGCTACAATGGTCAAAAGAGCGTGGTATGGGGACGGATGTGGCTCAAATGGTTGGGCGTCCATCTCCCATATGGAGGGACCTGGGTTCGTTCCCTGGGACCTCCCAGTGGAAAAAAAAAAAAAAAAAAAAAAAAAGAGAATAGTACTGGCACAAGGCCTGATAATTTGACAAGTAGAATTAAATTGAGAGTTCAGAAATAGATTCTCACATCTATGGTCAATTTTTTTTTCAGAGCACATAGAATATTTATTAATTATGTTTTCAGTCTTAAATGGGTGTGGTTTGTGGTGTCCCAAGACAATTACAATAGTAACATCAAAGATCACAGATGACCATAGCAGATATAATAATAATGAAAAAGTTTGAAATATGTGGGTTTAATATGTTTGTTGCATACAGCAAGTTTAACATATAACAATCAATCATATTTCTACAAGCTTGCAAAGTATTATTAGAAAATGAAATTTTAAAAATAATACCATTTACAATAGCTCCAACAAATGAAATACTTAGGTGTAAATCTAACAAAACGAGAACAGAATCTGAATGCTGATAACTACAAAATATTGAAGAAAGAAATCAAATAAATGGAAGTTCCAAATAAATAGAGAGCTAACCCATGCCCATGAATTGAAAGAATCAACAGAGTAAATATGTCAGTTCTCCCAAACCAACCCACAGGCCCAATGCAATCCCAATCTAAACCCTAATAGGATTTTTATAAATAAAGACAAGTTGATTCTAAAACTTAGAAGATATGTCCACAACCCAAGTATCCATTAATAGATGAATGGACAAACATATGGCCAAATGATTTTTGACAAGGTTGCCAAGTCCACTCAATTGGGAAAGAATAGTCTTTTCAACAAATGGTGCTTGGAGAACTGGATATCCATATGCAAAAGAATGAAAGAGGACCCCTATTTCATATCATATAAAAAATTAACTCAAAATGGATCAAAGAATTAAATATAAGAACTAAGATGATAAAACTCCCAGAAGAAAATGTAGGGAACATCCTTGGGCCCTTGTGTGGGCAATGCTTTCTTGGACTTTACATCCAGAGCACAAACAAAAGAAATTATAGATAAATGGGAACTCCTCAAAGTGTAAAACTTTTGTGCATCAAAGCACTTTATTACAAAAGTGAAAAGACAACCTACTCAATGCGAGAAAATATTTGGAAACCATATATGCAATAGAGTTTTTAATCCAGCATATGTAGCTCAACAATAAAAAGACAAACAGCCCATTTTAAAAATAGGCAAAATACTTGAATTGACATTTCTCCAAAGAGTAAATACAAATGGCTAAAAAGTATATGAAAAGATGCTCAACATCACTAGCTCTTAGGGAAATGCAAATCATAACACAATGAGATATCATTTCACACACACTAGAATTGTTACTATTAAAAAAAATAAACAGAACACTACAAGTGTTGGAGAGAATGTGGCAAAATAGGGACAGTCATTCATTTCTGGTGGGAATATAAAATGGTGCAGCTGCTGTGGAAGACAGTTTGGCAGTTCCTCAGGAAGCTAAGTATAGAATTACCATATGACCTGGCAATCCTGCTACTAGGTATATACCCAGAAAAATTGAAAGCAGGTACTCAGACAGATATTTGGGCACTGATGTTCATAGCAGTATTAATCACAATTGCCAAAATATAGAAGCAACTCAAGTGTCCATCAGCCAATGGATGGATAAACTAAATGTGGTATATACATACAGTGGAATATTATTCAGCTGTAGAAAGGAGTGAAGTCCTGATGTATGTGATAAAATGGATGAACCTTGAGGATGTTATGCTGAGTGAAATAAGCCAGGCACAAAAGGACAAATATTGTATGACATTACTGATATGAACTAATTATAATAAGCAAACTGACAGAGTTAGTATCTAGAATATAGGTTACCAGGACATATATTGGGGTTAGAGATTGGGGAGTTGATGCTTATGTTGTACAGAATTTCTATTTAGGTTGATTGCAAAGGTTTGGAAATGGATGGTGGTGATGGTGGCACATTATTGTGAGTATAATTAACAGCACTAAATCATATAGCTTAATGTGATAAAAGGGAAAACTTTAAGTCATATATGTTACTAGAATAAAAATTGAAAGATAAAGCATAGGGCTGTATAACACATGAACCCTATTATGGATGATGGGCTATAGTTTATAGTACAAGTATAAGAATGTTATTTCAGGTATTATAATAAATATACGACACTCACTAACACAAGGTGTTAATAATAGGTTGGTATATGGGAAAAATATACCTAATGTAAGCAAAAAGAAGATTACCAGGCATGCAAAGAAACAGAAAAGCAAGTCCCACAATGAGGAAAATTATCTATCCTTTGAAATTAGCCCGTAATTGAAATAGATGTTAGAATTAGTAGGCTGGTATAAAGAAAGTTATCGCTATATTCCTTATGTTTAAAAAGTTATCTAGAGATGTAGAATATATTTAAAAAGACACAAATAAAATTCCTAGTGATGAAAACTAAAATTCCCATGATGAAAAACACATAGATGTGATTTGCAGCAGACTAAATATTGCAGAAGAAAAGATTAGCAAAATTGAAGATATAGCGATAGAAATGATAAAAAATGAAACAGAGGAAATAAACTCCAAATAAATGAATAGCGTTTCAGTGATCTGTGAAACAACTTTAATTTGGATATACATGTAATTGGGGTGTCTGGGGGTTATGGTGGGGGCACACAAGAAAAAATATTTGAAGAATTAATGGCTAAAATTCTAGGATAAATGGTAACTATAAACCCAAGAAGCTCAACAAGTCCTAAACATAAGAAACAGGAAAAAAAAATCATGTCAAGGCATATAATATCAAATGGCTCAAAACCAGTTATAAATAGAAGCCTTAAAAGCAGTCAGAGAAATAAAGACATATTACAAACAAACAAACATAAGGAAAGCAAATTCATTGGAAATAATACAAAGAAGAAAAAAGTAAAGCAATATTTTTAAGTACTGAAAGAAAAACTTACAACCTAAAATTCTATACAAAGAGAGGATCTCTCAAAATTGAAGTAAAGATGTTTTCAGACATATAGAAGCCAAAAGAATTAATCACCATTTGACTCACCATTACAAGAAATTTCAATGGAAGTCCTCAGGCAGAAATAAAATGATACATGAATGAATGAAGAGCACAAAAAAATTGTAACTACAAGGGTATATATATGGCATTTATTTTCTTATTAGTTAAATCTCTTTTAAAGATTATTTACTGTTTAAACAAAAAATAATATACTATGGGGTTTATAAAATATGTAAAAGTAAAATGTATGAGAATAACAGCACAAAAGCAAGAGGGGGAAAATGGAAGTATATTAATCTGTAAATTTCTTATTGATAAAGTGATACAATATTACTTAAAGGAAGACTGTGATAGATAATAGATGTAAACTAGAAAACCTAAAGCAACCATTACAATAAGACAAAGAGTTTTAGTTAATAAGCCAACAGTGGAGATAATGCTTAATCATAAAAAATACTCAAAGAAGTCTGAAAAAGGAAAAAAGTACAGAAGGGACAAAAAGAAAACAAATAGCAAGATGATCAATTTAATCCCAAGCATATGAAAAATCATATTAAATGTAAATAGTTTAAACACTTCAATTAAAAGGAAGATATTGGCAGATTGGATATAAAAGCAACACCTAACTATATGCTTCCTAAAAGAAATGCACTTGAAATAAAAAGGCACAACTGAGATAAAAGTAAAAGGAGGAGAAAAGATAAACCATGCTAATATTAAACAAAACTGGAATATCTCTCTTAATATGAGATGAAGCCAATTTCAGAGCAATGAATATAACCATATTACCAAGGAAAAAGAGGGTCATTTTGTAATGATAAAGGGGTCAATTAATCAGGAAAACATAAAAATCCTAGACATTCATGTATCTAAAAATAGAGCTTCAAACTTCATGAACCAAGACTGATATAACACTAAGAGAAATAGACAAATCCACAGTTAGAATCAGAGACTTCTATATCTCTTTCTCAATAATTACTAGAAGAATTAGACAGAAAAGCATTCAGAGTAGAATTGAACAATACTATCAACCAATATGATCATTCCATCTGATAACGGGAGAATTCATATTCTTTTCAAATGCGTGTGGAACTTTACCAACCAAGCCATAGACTGTATTACGGGGCATAAAATAAGTCTCACAGTTTAAAAGTATTCATGGCATACAAGCCACAATCTGTGCCCACAACAGCATGAAATTACAAACCAATAGTAGAAAGATACCTGGAAAATCCTCAACAATTTGGAAACAAAATAACACACTTTAAAATAAACCAATGGTGAAATAGCACATAAAAAATAAAGTGAAAGTATTTTAAACTAAATGAAAATGAGAACATAACATAGAATTTGTGTGATGCCACCAAATCAATACATGGGTATGGAGATTTATCACATTAAATGCCAATATTAGAAAAAATGTCTCAGATAAATTACCTAAAATACCACCTTAAGAATCTAGGAAAAGAAGACTAATTTAAACCCAAATTAAGCAGGAGAAAGGAAAATATAAAATCAAAGCAGAGTTCAATGAAATAGAAAAGAGAAAAACAATAATCAATGAGACCAAAACCTGATTCTTTAAGATCAGGGAGCAGATGTAGCTCAAGTGGTTGAGCGCCTGCTTCCTATGTACAAGGTCCCAGGTTTGTACCCAGTACCTCATAAAAACAAAACAAACAAACAAAAAACCAACTCTCTTTGGGGAGCAGATGTAGCTTAGATGATATATATATAAATTCTCTGAAAGACGCAAACCATCAAAGCTCACTAAGAAGAAGATGATTCAAATAGCCCTATATCAATCAAAGAAATTGAATTTGTTGTTAGAAATCATCCCTCAAAATAAAACTCCATCAATAAAAGTGATGGCATCACTAGTGAATTCTATCTAACATTTAAGGAAAAAGCTATACAAATTCTACAGAAACTCCTCCAGAAATTGAAGAGGGAAATATTTTTCTACTCATTCTCTGAGGCCAGCAACATCCAAATGACTAAAACCAGATGAAGATGTTATAAAAAAAGAAAACTACAGACTAACGGTCCTCATGAATATAGATGAAAACAAATCTAAACAAAAGTTTAGATCAAACCTTGAAAATTACAAAAGTTTGCTGAAAGAAAGTAAAGAAGGTCTAAATAAATGGAGAAATATATCAGGTTAAGACTCAATATTATTAAAATATCAGTTCTCCCCAGATTGACTGGTAGATTCAAGACAAACTCAATGAAATCCCAGCTAGGTTCCTTATAAAAATTGACAAATTGACTCTAAAATTCATATGGAAATGCAAAGGATCTAGTAGGGCTGAAAAAAAAACTTTGAAAAAGAAGATAATATTACCGTACTAACTACTTGATTTCAAGACTTATTTTAAAAGCCAGTAATCAAGACAGTGTGTCACAAGAACAAAGATAGACAACTAGATCATCGGAAAGAATAGAGTCCAGAAATAAACCAACACATATGGATAACTGCTTTTGACAAAGATGCAAACTCAATTTAATGGAGAAAGGATAATCTTTTTAACAAATGGTGCTAGAACAATTGGATGTATAGATGCAAAAACAAAAAAAACCTGGACCCATATTTTATACCATATACAAAAATTAACTCAAATGGATGCTAGATATAAATGTAAATCCTAAAGGTATAAAACTTATAGGAGAAAACCTTTGTGATCTTAGATTGGGCATATATTTCTCAGATATAATACCAAAAGCAGGATCCATAAAAGAACAAATTAAAAAACTGTACTTCATCAAAATTAAATACTTCTGCTCTTCAAAAGACCCAATTCAGAAAATGAAAAGACCCAGCCACCGACTGGGAGAAACTAGTGAAAAAACATATCTGAAAAAGGAGTTGGGGGAAGTGGATGTGGCTCAAGTGATTGGGCTCCTGTCTACCATATAGGAGGTCCAGAGTTCGATTCCCGGGGCCTCCTGGTGAAAAGCAAGCTGACCCACACAGGAGTACTGGCCTGTGCAGGAAGTGCTGGCGCAGTAAGATGACACAACAAAAAGAGACACAGAAGAGAGCCAATAAGAGACACAGCAGACAAGGGAGCTGAGGTGGCGCAAGAGATTCAGCATCTCTCTCCACTCCAGAAGGTCCCAGGATCGGTTCCCAGTGCTCCTTGAAGAGAAGACAAGCAGACACAGAAAAACACACAGAGATCAGACAGTGAGCACAAAACAATGAGGGGGTGGGGTAGAATAAATTAAATAAATAAGTCTTAAAAAAATTTTTTTTTAAAGAATTGCATCCAGAATAGATAAAGAGCTCTCAAAGGTTAATAAGAAGTCCAACAACCCAACTGAAAAACGGGCTAAAGATTTGAACAGATGATTCATCAAAGATGTGCAAATGGCAAATAAACATATAAAGAGATGCTCACCTGGGAGGAAGAAAGCTTTCCAGCCTCTGAACCTGTAAGGCAATAAATTTCTGTTGTTAAGTCAGCTCTTTGTGTGCTATTAGTTTTAGCATCTAGGAAACAGTACAAACCCCTTCCAATCAGAAGAGGCAAGTCAGGTGGTGGAAGAACAGGATAGAGATAGTGCCAGGGCCAGCCTTTCTGGATGTAAGGGTGTGGTGAGGTTTGGAGCAACTCTTACTACTTAGAGTTAAAGGCATGGCCCCAGGACACCATGCAGTAGAGTCCATAGAAATGGATGCACAGACATTTCTTACCATAGTTAATCCTTTTCTTCAAAAGTCCTTCTAAATAAATCTCTTTGTGTGTTTTATTAGTTATGTTATACATAGGTTCTGCGTGTGTGAGTATGCATATGTTTGCATAAATGATTGCAACCATTTTTGAAATGTGGAAAGAGAGGCAAAGCAAAGATTAGGAGGCCCTGATATCCATGGTAAGTATTGTGGTGTATTTTCACACATATTTTCTCATTTGAGCCTCACAAATCTTTATGGAGAAGGCAAAGTTGTTATTATTCTCACTTTGAGGAAATGGCGATTCCTCAGAGTTAACATGTTGTGATAATTTTGAACAAAGTGTTATTTTTCTGAGCTTCTGTTTTTTAACCTCTAAAATAGAAAGATCGACATAGTCAATCTCATGGTAACATTATATCAAAATTAACTAGTCCCAAATTACACAGCTAGGAAAGGACGTGAACACAGATCTTTCTTCTCCAAAAAGAAAAGATGCTCAGCACCATTTTTTATTAGGGGAATGCCAATTCAAACCACAATTAGATACTACTGTATATCTGGTAGAATGGATAAAATGAAAAGGCTAGCCATATCAAGTTTTGGTGAGATGCGGAAGACAATGGAATGTTTTGGAAAACACTTTGGCAGTTTCTTTAAAAGTTAAACAAACATAAACATCTAGCCACTTCTAGGAATTTGCCCAAGAGAAAAATCATGTGTCCATGCACAGCCTTGTATAGCAATGTTAATCCAATCTTTATCTGTAATAGAACAAAACTGGAAACAACAACAGGTGAGTGGATAAATAAACCCTGGAATATTTATACAATGAAATAGTGCTTAGCAGTAAATAGGAAGAAACTATTACACATGCTACAACATGGATGAATCTCAAAATAATTACATTAAGTGAAAGAAACTAGCACCCCTTACCAAAGTAAAATCAGTACATACTTTATGATTCCAGTTATGTAAAACTCTAGAAAATGCAAACCAATTTATGATGCAGAAAGTAGATCAGTAATTGCCTGGGGAAAGGGAGGGAAGAAAGGGGATGAAGAAAAGGATTGCAAGGGTACAAGAGGAAATTTTTGGGGGTGAAGCATTTGTTCTTTTTCATAATTGTGGTTATGAAATTGTGATTGCACAGGTGTATTTGTATGCTAGATGTAACAAATTGTACACTTTAAATACACATAGTTTATTGTATGCCAATTTTATCTAAATTTATGCATATATGCAACAAATGGATTTTACATTTATGTTTTCTAAAATAATACATTGTAGTAACTATTTAAAATACTGTAATTTATCAGATAACTGAATCTGAGATTTTCCATTAAAACATGACAAGGACAAACTATCACAAAATATAAAATCTCACATATAAAACTAAATGTTTATAGAAAGTAAGGCAGGATTGTAAAAATAAAGTCAGTAGCCTTTACAGCCAAGCACCTGTAAAAGGACTATTTTGGCAGAAAAAAATAATTTTATTCAAAATACCCCATATATGAAACATATGTCATACTCTTGAGACTGGAATGTGGAAAAAGAGATATTGTGACTTCAGCTAATGCTTGTATTTCTCCTCTAGAAGATGGGGAAAGTTAAAACTACCTCATGGAGTTGAAAGTGTTACATTAAGTTGTTTATGTAACGTCTGTGCTACAGTCCGGTAAAAGAGCCAATATTCGGTAAATGTTAGTTCCTTCTCTCATCTCATTAAGAAAACATACAGTCTTATTTGTATGACCACAGAGAAAATGTTTGTAGGACCAAAAGAGAAAATTGTGTTATATAAGATTTTGTTAATCCAATTGCAAGTCTTTGAATTAAAGGAACAAAGTTTTCATAATATTTTAAGCATGACTGGAGGTTAAAATAAACTTCATGCAAAATTTCCTTTGAAGTAAATATAATCTTAGGTAGTCTAAGTTCAGGGAGAAGAGTGAATATTTGTCATGGGATAACTGAAAATAACTATGAATAAAGGTCTAATTATCCAGAGCTTTTTAGGGTCTACAATCTAATGCCATCAGATAATAGTGGAAGAAAAGAAAATTTTAAAAATGGAAAATAAGAAAGTTGCATTTGTGTAATCTTTTAAATAATGTAGAATAATCTGACATGGATTTAAGGTTGTACTATTTTTTTGGGGGGTGGGGTTGTAAAAAATGACAAATTGTTAATAAGAGAACAAAGTTCAGATCTACGTATTTAATAAAGTGTGTTAGTCAGCCAAAGGGGTGCTAATGTGAAATACCAAAAATGGGTTGGTCTTTATAAAGGGTATTTATTCGGGGTAGAAGTCCACAGATACCAGGCCATAAAGCATTTTCTTCTCTCACCAAAGTTCATTGCCACGTGTTGGAGCAAGACAGCTGCCGACGTTTGCCAGGGTTCAGGCTTCTTGGGTTCCTCTCTTCCTGGGGCTGTGTTTCTCTCCAGGCATAGCTCTTCTGGTTCCTCCACAAGATCAGCTGTAGACTATCAGGCGAACGGCTCACTTCTCTTCTCCTGGGGCCTTCTCTCCAACATCAAAACTCCAACATCAAAACTGCTTCTCAAAAACTGCTTCAACTCTGTTCTTGCCATGCCTTTTATATTTCATTCCCCACCCACTAAGGGGTGGGGCTCAATGCCCTACTGACGTGGCCCAGTCAATGCCCTAATCATAACTTAATCATGCCCAGATTAACAGATCAGTTTACAAGCATGACCCAATTATATTTTTGGAATTCATAATTACATCAAATTGCCAGACAGCTACCTAGAGGAAAGAAAATATTTAGTGGAAATACAAGACAAATCACCCTAAAATATCTTGAATAAAAATATCTGAACTAATCATAGATCTATAAAATTCTATATTCAAATTTTAATTTTGTTTCTAAAAGAGAAAGGGGAAATATGTGTTATGGGAATGGATCATTGAAATTTATTCTGCTGGATATTCTGATAAGCTTTTATTAGAAGTAGTCTAGCATGTGCAAACACATGGGCATGCACACACAGAGTGGCTTTAATCCAGCATCAGCACCATAATATAACAAGTACTTACCCTGAAATCATTACTGTGAATATAGGTTGTGTCTGTCTAGTTCCAACATCTCTTTATTAACACATCAAGAGATTACTTGTGACCCTATAAACTTTTTTTAAAAAATCCAAACTCACACTATGAAATGAGGAATGTAATTTTGCTAATAGATAATTTAACAAGAGCAATGATTCATTGAAATTAGTTACCAATTCCTTCTCTCTTAGACTTTTAAAAAGGTGAAACCCCTCAGTGCATGAGGTAAGATTTCTCAAATTGAGTAAAATAAAAAAATTCTAGAGAGCCTAAAGCTTACAATTAATTTTTATTTTTTTATTTTTCATATTTCTTAAAAATATACAAAATAAAACTCATTACAAAAAAACAAAGCTGCAAATCTAATTCAATTTATATTAAAAACATGAGCTTGCCAGAGTACATGCAGTGCCCCTGCCTAATCTGTCCTAAGATTTCAGAATGGACCTCTATGTTAAAATGTCTTTAATGAGTGAATTTAAGCCATTTACTCTTAATGTAATGACTATTATTTTGCATTTGTTTCTACCATCATTTTCTGTGATTTTAATTTACCAAACATTTTCTTTGCTTTAGTTTTTTCTCCTTTTCAACCTTCCATTGCTGTGATTACATTTTCTGTATTCATTAGTTTTACTTTCTACTTATTTAAAAATTATGCCTTCTAGCCTTTTCCTCCCAATGTTTATGTTTACATTTTAACATGAATTCTTGATTTAATGATATCTAACTATAATCTATGTCTATCCTCCTAAACAACTACAAGCCCTTAGAATTTTGACACTACTTTATTACATTGTTTTAAGTATATATATTGGGTTTCAATGTCTTTTTAAACCCCACAAAATTACTCAATATTAACATTATTATCATTATTAAGACATGTCTGGATAAACAAAAACTAAGACTTGCTTACAGAAAATACTAAGGGAGCCCACCATGATGAAAGGAAAGGACCCCAGACAGTATCTCAATGCTGGATGAAGAAATAAAGATCTCCTATGCAAGTAACAATATACATAAATATGTATGTCAGTATTATTTCATTTTTTAAATTTGTAATACTGTTTTTTTACTTCTTATAAGGCTGAAAATTCAAATGCATTAAAAGCAAGTGTGAACTTTTGCTACTAGGCACATAACGCATAAAGATGCAATTTGTGACATGAACACAAGAGAGGGATGGAGGGAAATAAGAACTGTGTATGTGTAAGCTATTGAAATCAAGTTGGAATCAACACAAATTATAGTAAGCTAAATTTATAATGGTAGTCATAAAGAAAATATCTAAAACATCTACACCAAAGGAAAGGATAAGTAATTCGAAATGTCTCATTATAAAGATCACCTAAACAAAAAGGAAGGCGTAATGTAGGAAAGGAGGGACAAAACTATTATAGAGTTACAAAAAAAAAGTTAGCAAAATAGCAGAAATAAATCTTGCCTTATCAGTAATTTCTCTAAATGTAAATGGATTAAACTCCCCAATCAAAAGACAGAGATTTGCAGAATGGATAAGGAAACATGACTCAACTATATACTGTTTATATGAGACCCATCTTAGGTCCACAGGTAAAAATAGGTTGAAAGTGAAAGTATGGAAAAAATATATCATGCAAATATTAATCAAAAGAGCAAAGTTAGTTATATTAATATCAGACAAAATAGATTTTAAGCCAAAACAGTTACAAGAGACAAAGAAGGACATTAGATATCAAGAAAAGGACCGATTGAATAAGAAGACTGAACAATTATTAACATAAATACTCCTAACAGCAGTGTGCCAAAATATATGATGCAAATATTGGGACAATTGAAAGGAAAAACAATTTTACAAAAAGAGTTGGAGATTTCAACACGCCACCTTCAACACTGGATAAACAATTTAAATAGAACATCAATAAGGAAATAGACGACATGAACACCATAAACCAACTAGATCTAACTGACATATATCAAACACTTCACTCAAGAATGGCAGTACACACAATCTTTTTAAGTGCACGTGAATCATTCTTTAGGACATACCATATGCTAAGGCACAAGAGAAGTCTAACTAAATTTTAAAATATTGAAAATATAAAAAGTAACTTCTCTGGCCACAATTAAATGAAGCTAAAAGTCAATAACAGAAGGAAAACTGGACATTTTACCAATACGTAGAAATTAAACAACATTCTCTTAAACAACCAATAGGTTAAAGAACAAATTACAAGAGAAAAACTTGTCTTTAAGAAAATAAAGACAAATGAAAATAAAGACACAACATACCAAACTTTATGGGATGCAGCAAAGGTAGTGCTCAGGAGGAAATTTATAGCTATGAATACCTATATTTAAAAAGAAGAAAGATCTCAAATAAAAAACCTAACTTCAAATCTTAATGAATCAGAAAACAAGAGTAAAGTAAACCCCAAATTAGCAGAAGAAAGGAGGTAATTAGGATTTGAGTGGAGATAAATGAAATAGAGAATAGAAAGCAACTGAGAGAATAAACAAAACAAAACAACAAAAAAAATGGTTCTTTAGACCAAGAAGGCAGTGAATTTTCTAACACTCTGAATGACATCTTGAGCTGTCACCTGTAAGAACTTCTCCAGCTCCAGAAATAACTCCATAGCAGCTTGAAATACTTTTCAAAGGACAGTCCTCAGACGAGAACACTTTCCTCCCAGATGTGCCCTTATTTGTGTCTCTTTTTATTAATTATAAAGTTTGAAATGTTTAGAAGAGACACTTGAAAGTTTACTTCCAAACAACTGATCAAAAGAACAGACTTACATGTATAGCAAAGCCTGAGTTTTACTTGAAAACTTCCCACTTTCTTTTTTTAAAAAATGGTTCTTTGAAAAAAAATCAATAAAATTGACAAATCTTTAGCTAAACTTGCAAAGAAAAAAAAGAGAGAAATATGCAGATAACTAAAATCAGAAAGGAAAATGGTCATCACTACTGTCCTTACAGAAATAAAAAATATTACATGAAAATATTCTGAATAATTGTATGCCAACAAACTAGATAATCTAGAAGAAATGGAAAAATTCCTAGAAATATGTCAAAACCCAAGTTTACTCAAGGAGAAATAGAAAACATTCACAAACCTATAACAAGTAGAGAGATTAAATCAATAATCCCAAACCTTCCACCAAAGAAAAGTCCAGTACCAAATGGTAGAATTCATTTTTTTAATTAATTTAAAGAAGAATTAATACCAATCCTTCTCAAACTCTTCCAAAGAATTCAAGAGGAGGGAACACTTCCTTATTCAAAATTTGGTAAAGACATTACAAGAAAAGAAAATTACAGACCAATTTCCCTTATGAATATATATGCAAAAGTTCTTTAAAAATACAAGCAAACTGAATCCGACAGCATGTTTAAAAAAATTATACACCATGACCAAATGGGATGCATCCCAGGATGCAAGGGTATTTCAATATATGAAATACACTTCATAGAAAGAATGAAAGGGAAAAAAACTCCCATGATTCTCTCAATATATGCAGAAAAGGCATTCAACAAAACCCAAACACTCTTTCTTGATAAAAACACTCAGAAAAGTAGAAACAGAAGGGAACTTTCTCAACATGATCCAGGCTATTTATGAAAAACTAAGGTAACATCATCCTCAGTGGTAAAAGATTGAAAGCTTTTCCCCTAAGATCAAGTACAAGACAAGTATGCCTGCTTTCACTGCGGCTATTCAACAGTGTACTAGAAGGTTTTGCCTGACTAATTAGGCAGGAAAAAGAAAAAAAAAGCATGCAAACTAGAAAGTGAAGAAGTAAAACTCTTTATTTGCAAATGGCCTGATCTTAGATGTAGAAAATCCAAAGAAATTCACAAGAGAACTGTTAGAGCTAATACATGAAATTAGTAAAGTGGCAGGATAAAATATTAACATACAGAAAACAATTGTGTTCCTATACACTAGCAATGAACATTCTGAAGAGGAAATTCAGATAACAATTCCATTTAAAATATTATCTAAAAGAATAAAATATCTACAGATAAATTTAAATAAGAATACAAAAGATTTGTAAACTGAAAACTTACAAAACACTGCTGAAAGAAATTAAAGATGACCTAAATAAATGGCAAGACACCCATGTTCATGGATTGGAAGAGACAGCATTATTAATATGTCAATATTACCCAAAGCAATATACAAATTCAATGCAATCCCTATTAAAATTCCAGCAGTCTTTTTTGCAGAAATGTAAAAACTGATCCTCACATTTATATGGAACTGCAAGGGACCCTGAATAGCAAAAACAATCTTGGAAGAGAAGAAAAGGGTTGTGGGGCTCACCCTTCCCAATTTCAAATTGTTTTAAAAGCAACAGTGTGGTCCTGACACAAAGACATAAAAATTGATCAAGAGAATCAAAAGTACAGAAATAGACCCACACATCTATGGCCAATTGATTTTTAACAAGGATGCTAGGTACATACAGTGGGGAAAGAATAGTCTCTTCAACAAATGGTGTTGGGAAAACTGGATATTCACACACAGAAGAATGAAGTTAGACGCTACCTCACACCATTTTCAAAAGTCAACTCAAAATTATTGAAGAAACTAAATATAAGAACTAAAACTATAAAATCTTGGAAGATAACATAAGGACAAATCTTCATGACCTGGCATTCAGAAATGGATGCTTAGATATGACATCAAAAGCTCAAGCAACAAAAGAAAACATAGATCAATTTGATTTCATCAAAATTAAAATCTTTATGCATCAAACAAAATTATCAAGAAAGTGAAAACACAATCTAGAGAATGGGAAAAACAGTTTCATACCATATATCAGATAAGAGTTTAATATCCAGAATATTTAAAAAAATCTCCTACAATTCAACAGCAATAAGACAAACAACCCAATTTAAAAATGAGAAAGGACTTGAATAGATATTTTCCAAAGAAGATGTAGAAATGGCCAATAAACACATGAAAAGATGCTCAACATCATCAACCATTAGAGAAATGAAAATTAAAACCACAAAGAGATGCCGCTTCATATCCACAAGGATGGCTATTATTTTAAAAACAAAACCAAAAAAAAAAAAACAGAAAAAAACAAGTATTGGAGAAGATGCAGAGAATTGTAACTCAAGTGCATTGATGGTGGGAATATAAAATGGTTCAGCCACTATGGAAGGCAATATGGCAGGTCTGCAAAAAGTTAAATATAGAATTGCCATTTGCCCTAGCAATTCCATTTCTAGGTATATACCCAAAGAGAGTGAAAAGAGGGGGTGTGGTGGTTTGAAACTGTATGTACCCCAGAAAATCATGTTCTTAAAGCTAATCCATTCCTGTGGATGTAAATCTATTGTAAGTAGGACATTTTGATGAGGTTACTTCAGTTAAAGTGTGCCCCAGGATGGGTCTTAATTCTCTTACTGGAGTCCTTTATAAAAGAATAAAATTCAGACAGAGAGAAAGCCACAGAAGCGAGAAGCTGAAAGCAATGAAACCAGAAGGGGAGAGAGAGACCAAGAGACACCACCATGTACCTTGCCATGTGGCATAGGAGTCAAGGATCACTGGCAGCCAGTCTTTGGGGAGAAAGCATTGTCTTGATGATGATTTGATTTGGACATTTTTCTCAGCCTCAAAACTGTAAACTAATAAATTCCCATTGTTACACCAACCCATTTCATAGTATCTGCTTTCAGCAGCCCAGCAAACTAAAACACAGGGTCACAAACAGATTCTAGTAAACCAATTTTTATATAAGCATTATTCACAATAGCTAAAACTGGAAACAACCCAATTGTCCATCAGCAAGTAAATGGATAAACAAAATGTGGTACACACACAATGGAATATTATTCAGCCATAAGAAAAATGAAGATATGAGACATGCTGCAACATGGAAGAACCTTAGAAGCATTATGTTCAGTGAAATTAGAAAGACACATAAGGACAAAATACCACTTGTAAGAGATGAGTGGAAATAGCAAATTTGCACAGATAGATAGTAGATTTAGAGATTACTGCGAGTGGGGGTGTGGGTGTGAGTATTTGTAAAAAAAATTTTTTTGAAAGCTAAACATTATGCTGAGGGAAATAAGCCAGACACAAAATGGCACCACATATACATATATGTTATATATTTAAGTATTTCTAGTAACTCTAAAATTACTCTTCCAAGATACTTCCAAAGATTCTTTCTCAGTAAAATGCTCCAAATACAATGACAAAATTATAACAACCTAGCCTTGAGGTCCAAATATAAGAAAGTCCTAAAGGTCCACTAAACTTGTCCCCAGAGTGCCCCAGGCAAGACTTCATCAGGATTATAGTCAGGAATAATTTCCTGCCATGCCCAAAAGGATATAACAGATTATAAAGGATATGGCCTTAGTTGTTGGCTTTCCCAAACCAGATCTGAAATCTGTGCTTTCAGATATAAAAGAAAAAATCTTCAAAAGGGACTTTATAGAAGTATAACTGTGACCTTTTTATAGTGTTTTATTTTTGTTTACAATTATAGTAAAACATACCTCCAACCTTGGGTCTTTCTGAAACCCTTACTTCTATTAGCCCTTATTGGTTTATGAGAAAAATAAACACAAGAAGCCTAACTTTCATATTTGCAGAACAAGCCACTGTAGCTAGCCTGAGATTTGGTGGATACTTACACTGTACCTCTTTGTTTCCATAGAGCTGAGAAGTCTGAAGTCATCCAGTGTTCTTAACAACTGGAAGGGATTGGAAATCAGGAAAGACCATCTAATCACAATTCTAGAATCCACTTCACAACTAGGAAGGTCCCATATCCAGGTCCCTGGCACCTATGAATACAGGTCCTGTGGAGATTGTTTGTAGATAACGCCAGGTAAGAACCCAGATAAGGCTTCAGGTGCAGAGGTAATGGAGCTTGCCTTCTGGGCATGATAGGCTGTTTGGGACTCTTTCCCACTGGTGAGAGCAGTAGCTTAAGAATCACCTTTCTTCTCAAGTAAAAATAGATTTCCTTATGTAATCTGTCTCTACTTTTTTTTTTTTACTTGTTACATAATGGTGAAATGATTTGTGGTAAAAACTGATACAGAGCTTATCATTATATCTTAATTTTCAGTAAAAGGAAATGAGAAGAAGGCCTTTAAATAAAATATACCTATTCATTTACTTCTTAAAATAGTTGTGTGTTTTTTTGTTTGTTTAATGCCAGAAGCATGTTTCAAAAGACACCTTATTGAAAGAATGATTTATTACTCAATTTAAGTTTGTTGTAATCCTAATAAATCCCAACTAGATATCATAATAGTATGTGTGTAATAAATAGTCAAATAAAAGGAAAAGAAATACAGTCCTTTGCTTGGATCAGGTGGACTCAGTAGATTTGATGTTTGCTTTCCGTATTTCATGAATCCATTCACACAATCTTTCCACAAATATGTACTTTGTGTGGAAATTGTACCTGGCCTGTACTGGTTGGTAGAGAGGAAATATTTCCAATATCAAGGACCTTATAAATTAAGGAGCCACAGACAAGTACAATAACAATTGAAAAGAAAAAAAAAAATTAAAAAGACAATTTCTAAAAAAGAATTATCCATGGGATTCTAGGAGGACAGACGAAGTTAAAATTTTCAATATCATCTCAATTCAGATAGCCCCAATCTCTTTGAGAACTTTGGATATGTGTGGGGTTTGGGGTTGTCACAATGACTGGATAAAGTGCCACATGCATTTGGTATACAAGTGCCAGGGATGCTAGACAGTTTATAATCAAGTGGACTTTAAATTCAACTCTGTTTTATATATAGAAACAAAATATTTTTTACATAGTTCATTCACTGAATTTTCAAGGAATAAAACTAGAACGTAAACTGAGAAAAGACTGTACATTGGTTTTTTGGTTTTGTTTTTCTTTCTTGGAACTTTTCCAAGCATAGATCACCATTCCATCAATGACAGCATTGCTAACCATATTGGTGAACCCAATACAACATATTGTGTCTATGTTCATTTGCAGCTATCCTATTCTAATTGAGTCTTTGTTTGTATCATCAGGGTTCTCCATAGAAACAGAATAAATAAGATATAGATATGTATATAAATGCATGTATGTGTGTAAATATATAGAGATATACACATACTCTCAATTTATTTATTTATTTATTTAAAAGAATTGGTTCAAGTGATTGTGGGGACTGGCAAATCTGAAATTTGTAAGGCAGGCCAGCAGGCGGGAGACTCAGGTAACAAATGATGTTATAGATTTGAGTCTGAAATGCATAGCCTGGAAACTT
>JAQZBX010039892.1:0-22866 GCA_029593785.1 Cabassous unicinctus
TCCGCGGGCAGCATGGACCAGCACTTCACCCCCGTCTCTGGTCCAGCCACACCCGGTCACAGGGGGTTTCGCTGGTGCCCATTGGTCACTGATGGGCATTTGGGTTGCTTCCACCCTTGGGCCATCGTGAACAGTCTTCCCCAGCTCCCAGGCCGTCCCATGCCTCCTTCTCTGCCCAAACAATAAGTCTAGTAACTGTCACCTCCCAAGCACCTGCTATGCACCAAACTCCAAACCGGGCTCTTGCTTCTGCCAACAGATTTAATTCTCACCAAACTAATGAGTGTGGGAGGTATTCCCATCTCCATTTTATGGATGAAGAAGCCGGAATTCAGAGAAGTAACAGGATTGGCAAGGTGGTGGTGGGAGAGGGACTCGGACTCAGTCTTTCTGTCACCGAGTCCTCCGTTGTGTTTATCTCCATGCTGGCATTTAACCATTCTAATTAGTTGGAGCTTGTGGTGGTTTTTGTTTTGTTTTGTTTTTAAATTTCTGGGTCTCCCCAACTAGGCTGTAAGCTTCTCCTGGATAAGGACCGTGTCTTATAACTCTTGCCTTTGGCCCACCCCATGGCTGGACATTCCTCCCCCATGGATTTATAGAGCTCCTATTGGTTTGCAGCCCCTGGGGGACCCTGCTTTTCGCCTGCTCAGCATCCCTTCCTTGGGAAACCACTGCCTGCTTCTGCCACAGGGCTGTGGCTGGCTCTGCCGCCTCTCGGCCAATCAAAGCCCTCAATCTCACTGGCCAATGAATGACTCAAGAACAGGCAGGGGATCCAGGCCTGGCCAATCAGAGTCTCCCTCGGATACTTTCCATAGCAACGGGCAGGATGCCCCTCTTGCTCTGTGGAACTAGAAGCATTAGGGACCACCAAGCCTGGAGTGGCTGGTGGTACCCTCGTCCACCCTGCCTCCTGGAGAGGGCTCAGGATGACGGCCGGGCAGATGCTAAAATGGAATTCCAGGAACATATTTAATGACATGAAAAGACGTTCAGGATGTATAAACATGGGTTTAGGAAAAGCAAGCCAGTGGACAGTGCCAACGACATTGCTTGTTATGTCATGTTCCCATATCGATGAGAAAATGTCCATATTGCCAAAAATGCTAGCAATGGTTCTCTGATGGGATGAGTATCGGGATTTTTTTCTTTTTGTTTATCTGAACTTTATAAACTCAGCCTGAATTCTGTACTTTTAGGAAGGCCTTGTAGTTGAGTTGCTTTTGTTTATCTTGAGTTACAGCCCCTGCACCCTCCCTCGAGAAGTTGTTTCTAGCACTTTCCTCTCGGGGAACATTGAGGCTCAGCCTGAGCCATCTTATGTCCTTTTGGAGAACATGCTTTCCCAACAACTCCATTTTCTGCCCTGGGCCTGGACCACCCGCCCCCCTCCACTGCTGGCCACTCGTCCCCAACTCCTTCCAGCCATGGGTACCTGCAGTCCCTGCCGCGGCCTGCCCGCTGCCCTCCTGATGCTCATGGACCCTCAGAGGAAGCTAGGCCCCCTCCCCTCACCATCCTGCTTGGGTGTTGCACTTTCATTCTGAGCTCATGAAGAACTCACAAAAAAATGTTTTCTTTGGGAGCTAAGAAGAGAAGGCTTCCAGGCGACGCCCAGGCCTGGGACAGCCTCTGCCCTCGGCAGCTGCCCCTGGAGACGTGATCGTGGCCAAATGTGAACCACAGGAGGGAGAAGCTGGGGCTGCCAAGATCTCCCCCTCCCTCACCAAGGTCAGGGAGAACACAGGCCCAGGTGGGATGTCCTGACGGGACCCCTCTGGTGGGCAAAGCCTCTCCCATGCAGGCGGGCCAGGGCCGTGGAGTGTGGCTAGCCTCTGGAGGCCCCAGCCCAGGCTGCCTTCTCCCATTTTGGAAACTCCCAGGTGGCCCATCAAAGGCCCACCTGACCTGGGCCAGCCTCAATGTTGGGGCACTGCCCTCCCTCCAGGGCGCTGTCCACTCCCATGCTGTCTCTGAGCAGCCTGTCCTGTGGCCGGTCCCAGATCCCAGAGTGTGCCAACAGCCACCGCCCAGGGAGCCAGGCGTGGCTGTGGCCCGGTCAGACCCTCCCCCCTGAGAATGTGTTCTCTAGACAGATCGAGCTAGACACACATACGTGAAATGGAAAGGGCAGGTAGAGTTGGGGCGGGCACAGCCCAGTGGGGAGAGAGGAGGCAGAGAAGCCACACGTGGAGACATGAAGACAATTCAGTGGAGGGGGAGGGGCGAGAGGGAGGAGGCCATCCCGGGAGTCTCCAGAGCCCCAGGTGCCCATATGTACTCCTCGCAGTTACGTGAGGGTCCCTGCATCTTCAAATAAAGCCCACTGTCCTTTATCTCATTCCTTACCACCCAGAGACCTGGACAGAGTAACACTAAGGGTACCTGCCCCAGGTGGGAGGTTCAGTCCTCACCCCCCTCCAGGGGAAGGGAGGTGCCCTCTGCTCTTATCCCATGTGGCAAGACTCCCTTTGCTGCCGATTCTGATTCTCAAGAGCCTTGGGTTCTTGAGAAAGTGCCTCCCTGGGGCTGGATGTCACTCCCAACCCTGGTGTCTAAGGAGATGGGGTCAGGGCAGAGGGACCTTTCAGGTGACGTCCAAAGTCAGTGGGCAGCAGTGGTTCTGGGGACCTGGAAAAGGGGAGCTGATTGGGCATGCTGTGGTGGGAAAGGGTAACAGCATCCTGGTTCCGGTAACTTCCTAGCTACATGAACAGCTTTCCTTTCTCCCCCCCACCCCAAGATGGCTCCCTTGTCTGTCTGCTTGCTGTGTCTGCTCATGGTCTGCTCGTTGTGTCTGCTCATTGTGTCATTGTGTCTGCTCATCTTCTTTAGGAGGCACCAGGAACCAAACCTGGGAACCCATGTGGGAGGTGAGTGCCAGCTGCTGGTACCACACCTGCTTCCTGCTTTCCTTTCTTGACCGCTTCTAGGCCAATAGCATCAAGGACTTCCCAGGTGCCAGGCACTTAGCATTGAGCCTCTGTAGGCAGGTACTAATAGGACCCTGTTTTCCTAATGAGAGTGAGGGGTCTGGAAGGGTTAAATAAACATGTGCAAGTCGCACAGCCCGTGACAGGAGATAAAAACCACTCTGCCTGGTTCCCAAGCCTGGGCTTCATCAGTGCATGAAACTCTCCCCCTTCTACTGCAAGATACTGGGAGAATCAAGCCAGATACGGGATGGAAAGCAGCACGGAGCAGGTGCTCTGTAGATGATGGGTAATAATACTATTCCAAATGTCTCCCCTTACCTCCCCAGGAAACTTCTGGACTTCTGAGAAATCATAAGGCCTCTAACTGTGGCAGACACCTTGGGCAGAGTCCTTCAAGAATTCAGCAAAGGAACGGGGAAAGAGAAGTAAAGCCTGTCGCCTAACCATTCTGCCAAGTTTATTTTGTAGGTCTGAAGACCTACACAAGGTATGTTTCACAGGTGGGTGAGAGGTGGTGTGTATTTACACAGGGGGTGAGGATTGCAAGTGGGAAGTGCCAGGAAGCTGAGTTTGCCTTAAGAAAAGAAAAAGTCTGGTACAAAGATAAACTCTCAAAAAATAAAGGTAGCATGTTTCTTTACCAGGAAAACAACAACAACAACACATAAACTTTCATAAGAAAATGTTCTTCTAATATTTACATATGAATTACAACGTCTGGGATTTGCTTCAAAATAATCCACCGGGGCGGGTGTTGATGAAACAAAATTGGATGAGTTGATAATTTTCGAAGCTGGGCAATTGGTACGTGGGCGGTCATTATGCTGTCCTTTAGAATATGTTTGAAATTTGCATAAGGCAAGTTTGTAAAAAGTAGGAAGATGGCCAGAGCCGAGGAGTGGTCCCCGCATCGGATGTGAAGTACAGAGTCGGTGCCTCTGGAACACACGGAGCCTGGAGACCCGGCGCCACTGCCCGCCGCCGCCCTCTCCCTGTTGACTCCGGAATCGTCCAGGAGCCCTCGGCTCTGAGCAATAATCGCGCCTCTGGGCGGAACATGTGTTTCCAATCACTCTGCCCGGCAGTGCGTCACCACCGACAGCTGCTGCCTGGCTCGTCTGCCCCGCTCACCTTCAGAGCCGCCATGCTGGCGGCCCCACCCCGCCCTGCACCCCAGCCTCGGCTTCCCGGAGCCCCCGGAAGGCCCTCGCCCTCTCCTGCGCGGAGGCCTCTCCATCTCACTCGCCTCCGGGCCTCGTTCGAGACGCCCCTTCCTCCTGCCAGCCTCCTGGGCCAGCCCACCTCGTGGGTGCCCCCCGTGGCCCTGCGTGCCGTGGCCACCGCTGCCCGGCTCTTTGCAGCTGCCCCTCTTCCTCTTTCTCCTGGCGAGGGGTGCGCTGAAGGGGGTGGGGGCGCTTCTGGCTTGTTCCTGGTGTAGCCCCGGCACACGTCGGGGCTCAGAACAAATGAATGACAAATGAAGGAGTGAATGGCCTTAAGAAGTGTGTGGTCCACGGGGAAGACAGATATGAAAACTGCCCCATGAGACAAAGAAGAGAGTCTAAAAGGAGCCCGGGGCGGGGCCGTGGACGAGCAGTGCCCGTCTCTACCCACAGTTCCTGCGACTCGGTCTGCGCTCACCCACACGGGGGGTGGGGGAGCATTGGGGGCCACGCCCAGGCTCAGCTGGGGACGGAGTGCCGGGTCGAGAGGGGCGGCGTGGGGAGCCAGCGATGAGGCCCCACCCTGGGCTTTCCTTCTGCCCCCACCCCGAGGAGTCAGAAGGACAGGCGCACCGAGGGGTCACACAGAGCGTCCCCCCACTGCTGCAGGATGCCCTGCCCAGACCTCAGTGCCTTCCCTGCAGCACCTGTTGTCCAACGACATCTGTGAGCAGGGGACTTGCGGGGGGGCCCTGAGTGGTGACAAGCCACGGGCCTTGTTCCTGGGCCGGAGGACACCTGGACATACCTGTGTTAGGTAGTCAGAGGTGAGGCAGTGTGATTTGGGGTATGCTGTGCACTTGATCCCACCTGTACGGGGGCTGGGGAAGCCCGGGCACGAGGGCGAGCCACTGACGTGGGCCTTGGAGGGGCCCTCTGGCCTCTGGAGAGGGGCGGCTTTCTCGTGGCGGACGGCGCCAAATACAGGAAGCTGGCGAGCCAGGTGGGAAAGCAAAGAGACCAGCTGCAAGTGGCAGCAAGAACCTGACGAATCCCTCGCCCTCTCCCCTTCTCGGCTTCGCTGCCTTCCGACCAGAGTCCCCCAGCCTGCTCTTTCTGTTTGCTGGGCTGCTGTTCCAGCTGGAAGGCTGGCTGCAAGGAATTCTGCCCCCGGCCTCCCCAGGACTGCCCCAGGGCTCTGGGCCATGCCCTGTGCTCCAAAGCAGGTGACAGGAGGATGGTGCAAGCCTGGACGGGGTGGGGGCTGAGAGGAGCTGGGAGCTTGGGCCGCTGGCCGGGGGCAGTCAGGGAGACGGGGAGGGAGGGAAAGGCCAGTCAGGACCATTGAAAGAAAAACAGAATTGGGAAGGGGGAAGGAGAGAGGGAGGAAATTCTTGAGTGCAGGCCTAATCATAGCCTTGAAATGAAGTTTCCTGCCGCGCTCAGCACGGGATGCAGGCCAGCGCCGCCAGGCCGGCCTCCTTTCTGTTTGGATTAGGCGATGACATCATGGCCGTGGGCTGTCATGGCCCAAAACCAGAGGACGAGGAGGGGGGCTGCCGGCGGGAAACCCGAGACTCCCGCGCCAGCTTCCAGGCCGAGGGGAACCTGAAGCCGCGAGACGTGAGCCCGACAGGCCGTCCCCGCGGTGGCCGGCCCTGGTCCCCAGGAAGCCGGCCCAGGATGCTGCCTGGAGAGAGCGGGGGACGGAGGGGCACCCTGGCCCCCAACCCGCCCAGGGAGGGAGGCGCATGACACTGTCCCACCCAGAAGGAAAGAGGGGGGCGTGAGCCAGGAGGGCCGCAGGCCTGAGCAGGATGGAGGGCGGCCCAGGGCAGAGGTGGGGGTGCGGAAGGGGTGCTGGGTCCAGGCATGTGGGCCCCGAGGCCCCGGACGGGGGCGCGGCCGGCGGGCAGGAGCTGCCCCCTGGACCCTCACTCCAGAAAGGAGGGCCGAGGCGCCCCCCTTGAGCCCTCCGGAGGAGGAGTCGCTCGCTGAGTCAAAGGGAGTCGGTGAGGAGTCGATGAAAATGTGAAAATGAAGGGAACAGACGAGGCAGTAGGGAAGCAAGGCCCGAAAATTCTGCCCAGCCAGGGCTGAAGCCGCTGCTGGGTCGGGGTGCCCCAGGCCCCCTGCCCGCCTGCCTCCTGGCTCTCTGGAGGGCAGGCCAGGCCTGACCCGAGCCCGGCGCCCGAGAAGGCCGTGTCCCCCCAGGGAAGGGGAGAGCCCAGTCCTCGCCTCCTTAAAGGAGGCCTGTGTGATGACAGAGAACACGGCCAGGGACACAGCCCAGGGACCCAAAGCGGCCGAGATGCTGGAGCGGAACCTCCAGGATAAACGCCTGGCAAAGCTGCAGCCAGGGAAGACTGTGGCGTGCAGGAAGCATGGAAAAATGCATATTTCTACCCAAGGAGGTGTCCACTTTAGGGATGTACCCCCATCTGAAAATTGTGTTCCCCGCACAAGGAGCAGGACGGAAAGCCCGCATCCCGTCCCGCGTTCGGTGAGCACGTTTGGGTATGTCTGTCTCTAACCTGTGTGTACGTGAAGTCACATAAACGAGATATTATGTACCTGCCCTTTCTTTTATCGTGGGCACTTTTAAAAATTTATTTCACAAGTCCTTTTAACGAATAGTATTTCATCCTGGAGAAAAGAGTTCTTTAACCATTAGCAAATAATTGCTTTCAGAACAGCTAGGTTACTTAAACTTGCTAAAAGTCTTCAAGGCACTGATAGCATGCAAACATATATTTCCAACACACTGAAATTAATGAAAAGCACATTGAATGAGGTAAGTATATAAAATAAATAAGATTACTCTTGTAACTGTTTATGTACAGTAATTTAATTAGCATCTCTACAATTAGAACTACGTTTCTATCTATCAGCTCTAGCAACAACTTTTGGGAAAATGAATGATGGTAATTTTGAGACAACTTAGACCAAATTGTCACCCACACCAAAGATGCTTACTTATTTTCAAGTTTTCCTTCTCTTAGTAAATTCAGTTTATGTTTTCCAAAGTCAACCTGTTTTGAGTATTATAAACATTTAATTAATACCTATATTTTTACCTAGGTTTACAACTTTTTAACTTTCAGGCAAAAAGCTTCTAGATGATTCTTATTCTAGAAAAACTTTGAGAATATTATTCACATTAATGAAAGTTTTTACAGTTACAAAACTGAAGTTTGTTGCTGATGTCAGTTCTTATAGAGACTTCTCATTGGGGTCCCTATAAAGAAACACACAAGAAAACCTCAAAATTTATCTTCTGATTAAATAATTATAAACCAAAAAACTCACAAAGGAGGCTTTTCTATGTGCACATGTAGAACTATGTTCCCATCGAGAGGTCCCTCTATGGAAGTACTTGGAGTCATGTATTGATTATTATTAAGTAAATAAAAATTATGAAATGTTTCATAATAACAGGCCTCTATGAATCTTTCTTACAGATTCCTGTGCATATATTAGCAATCATCTTATGTTATTTTGTATATCTGAAAGATAAGTTCATTGATTTTATCCTTCCCTCATCTTTTTTTAAAAGCACACAATTATTTTTATTTTGTTATAGATGGGGCACTAAGGCTGCTGTACATGTTACTGACAATAAATATTGACTTTCTATTATGTACCTGTTCACTTCTGAAGGATGGAAAGGGCTCTCCTCTGTGCTCCCTCCCTTCCCAGTAAAAAGTTGGCCTTCTGCCACATGGGAGGTTGGAACTAGGAAAGGAAGCTGCTTAAAATGGACTGAAACAGCAGGACTATTCGAGAAGCCAGGCCATCTCCTTATATCTATATTTCCCTTTTGTTATTCCTGAGGTTTTAATAAAAACCTTATTTAATTGTTCCAGCCTTGACTCAGCTGTGATACTGGAGAGAAAGCACAAGGGTTTTGTCGTGATTAGTTCACAGTTAAAGGGGAACAGTCTAAGAGCAAAATTATGGGGGTGCGGGGTGTTGAGGATCAAAAATGTAGAGGTCTAGCAGCCCCATTTCAGTGACAAGTCTTCCACTGCCAGTGGTGAAGAATAGCATTTCCCAAAGAATGATTCTTACTCAATCAAAGTGTGTATGGTAGATGGAAAGCTTCCCTGGTGATCCTTATGCTAAGGCTTGGGAACCCCTGTTTTACAACACTGGTTCTCCTAGCATGGTCTGGGGACCTGAGACCTTGCAGGGGGTCTGTGAGGCCAGGAACTATTTCACACTAAGATGTTATTTGCTTTCTTCACTCTCTCATGAGTATGCAGTGGCATTTGCCAGAAACTAATGATGTGTGATATTGCAGCAGATTGAAGAGAAGCAGATATGAGAATTCATCTGTCTTAAGCCAGACATGAAAGCTATTTCCAAAACGGGAAGGCAGTGACTCTTTTCTCAATCAATCTTTTCATATTTTGGAAAATAGTTATTTTTTTCCATTGAAATGTCATGTTAACATGTAAGTGTCTATTATTTTGAAGATTAAAATTTTAAAACTGTTTTAATCTCTGATATAACATTGATGGACATAACCCACAAAAACAAAGGTCTGGAGACCAGAAGTTTGAGAACTGCTTTAGTGGGTTGACCCAGCGCCCCGTGAGTACTGCTGTCCCTCGGCTGGGGCCACTTTGTCCCTTGGCACACTGAATGTGTACTTTAACTCAAAGCTGATTCAAGACACCATCTGCAAAAAAGCTTCTTAAACTTATATTTCTCAAGCAAGGGAATTTAATCTGACAGCGAGATATTGAAGTCTAACTGGTTTTAGTTAAAAGTCTAAGAAACAAAACAAAAACAACAAAAAACAAAAACAAGCAAAAAGGAAAAAAAAGTCTAAGAAACAAAGCATGTTTCCCTTGGTGACATCAGAATGTAACAAATAACCCTTTAATGCATACATGGGTTAACTCTGATGTATGAAATGGAAAACCATACTTTACGTGATGCAATCTTAAAAATGGTCATTAATTAGCAATGTGGCAACACACACATTAGCATCTAAGTGGTGGCAAATGAATGGCTAACCGCAAGTGTGAGCTAAAAACAAAGCCATAATTTTCCAAAGAAAATAAAATAGAAAGGGGATGGGCTGGTGCTACTGGGGAGAAAGTAATTTTTTTTATTGCATTTTTAGAAAATGTAGAAAGATGCAGAGGCAGAATAATATTGAATTATAGTAAACTACAAAATTTTATTCTTATATGAAAATACATCCTAGATACTGTTGCCAAATTAATACTTGAGTATATCCTGCCTTTAGAGAATGAAGATAGAGAACATAGGCATAGCTGGGGTGGAAACAGTTTCATCCAGCCCTTGATAGTATCTCTGTTATAAAATAATTACATTGATACTTTTAACCTCCAGTGTGTAATTTTTTTAACTGACAGCCATCTTCTTAATCTGAAACAGCTAGCATGCTAAGACATCACTGCTGTACTAGAAACGGCTTTGCATGAGGGCACCGTGAATGTTTTTGGTAATGTATACCATATTAAGATTCTAAGTGATACACTTACTATAATATACCCTATATTGATTAATTGGTACTTGAAATTAAGTACTTTTTTTTTTTTCTGAGCAGCCTTTTGGAAAAAGTACATTTGATACAGTTTCCAGGCATATTTTACTTTGCTAACTTGTACTTATTTGAGAAATCTCATTGGGAGAGAGTTAAATAGTACTTGAATCAAAAGTCCAGTGAATCTGACCTTCCCTTTCGCCCATTTTGGTTTGCATGACCATTTACAACCTTCATTTCTACGCAAGTTTTCCACTTAGTCTTTCAAAAACCAGTGCTATGTGGTGTTATTCACAATTGCCAAAAATTGGGAACAACCCAGCTGTCCATCAACCAATGAATGGCTAAACAAACTGTGGTATATTCACACGATGGAATATTATGCAGCTGTAAGAAGAAATGAAGTCGTAAAGCATATGACAACATGGATGAACCTGGAGGACATTATGTTGAGTGAAGCAAGCCAGACACAAAAGGACATATACTGTATGACTACACGTTACGAACTATATTGTGTAAAATATTGTGTGATTCCATTTATATAAAATGTAAATATAAATCAATTTATAAAGATGAAATTAGGGGAAGCGGATGTGGCTCAGGTGACTGGGCTCCCGCCTACCACGTGGGAGGTCACTGGTTCGGATCCGAGCTGGCGTGAAGGGCAGGCGCGGCAAGCTGACACAACAAGAGACACAAGAAGGAAAAAAATAATGAGAGACACAACAAAGCAGGGAGCAGAGGTTCCTGGTGCCTCCTAAAGAAGACAGCAAGCTGACACAATGGGCAAACGTAGCGAGCTGACATAACAAGATGACACAACAAGAGACACGGGGAGGAAAAACCTAATGAGAGACAGCAAAGCAGGGAGCAGAGGTGGCTCAAACGGTTAGGTGCCTCCCTCCCACATCAGATCGTCCCAGGTTCGGCTCCTGGTGCCTCCTAAAGAAACAAGGAAGACGAACAAACACAGCAAGTGAAAAACAACAAGGGGGTGGGGAGGAATAAATAAATCTTTTTTAAAAAAGATGAAATTAGATTAGTGCTTTGTAGGGCTGGGGAAGGCATGCTAAGGGGTGTGGAGTTTTTCTTTTTGGAGTCATGAAATGGTTCTAAAATTTTTTGTGGTGATGAATGCACAACATTGAGATTATACTAAAAGCTATTGATTATACATACACTTTGGAGAGATCATTTGGTATGTGAATATATTTCAATAAAACTGCTTAATAAATAAATAATTGTGCAAGAATAGCTAGAAATAGCAGCTATGTACAGCAGGGGAAGCATAGAAAGATTGGGAGGTGAAAAATTTTCTTGTTTATTTGTTGGTCTATTTTTTGTTTATTTTTATTGAATTAATGAAAATGCTCTAATAATGTTTGAAGTGATGAATGTGCAACTATGTGATTATACCAGATACCATTGATTGTACACTTTAGATGAGTTTTATGCTTCATTAATATGTACCAATAAAATTGATTTGTTTTAAAAAAACAAACCAATGCTATGAAAGTCCTCTAGGAGGCTCAGCTCTTTTGTGGAGCCTCTGAATGATTGCAGCATTCTGTAAACCTGCTTCTTCCAGAGTGAGCGCTTCATCTCGCAATTTGAGGAAAAGAAGAGCTGTGGCCGGAGAAAAGGGAGGACCTCTCTGAGACCCTTGGTATGTTTTGATGAATTCTTTGATGTGGCTTAGCCTATGAGAAAGTTAAATTTCTGGATGATCCTTTTCCCATTGGCTAACCAATCTGTATATTAGTGATGGGTTCCAAGGTGTTTAGTGGGACAGTAGACATAGTGTTTTTATTCTCGGCTTCAATACTCTTTATTTTAGAATTAATTTTTGGTGTGGCACTTCCTAGTCTGTGACACTGTCCTGAGACAGGATTTGTTGACATGCAAACTTCATATTTCTTTTTCTCTTTCTTTTTTTTAGGGTAGGCAAGGAAGTAAAGAGTTTATTAAGAAACAAGACAATGAGAAAAACACGTGGCCCAAGGCATGCACCGCGGGAATGCTGCAGGGTGAGTTGCGCCTCATCTTTCTTATCTTCAACTTTAACATCCACCTCTTCTTTATCAAAAATTCCCTGTAGGGGAGCGGATGTAGCTCAAGTGGTTGAGTGCCTGCTTCCCATGTATGAAGTTCCAGGTTCGATCCCCAGTACCTCTTAAAAACAAACAAGTGAAGGGAAGTGGCTGTGGCTCAATTGGTTGGGCTCCCATTTACCATAAGGGAGGCCCTGGGTTCGATTTCCGGGGCCTCCTGGTGAAGGCAAGCCGGCCCGCGCGGCACGGTGAGCTGGCAGCCTAGGCAACAAGATGACCCAACAAAGGGAGACAAGCAGACACAGGAAAAGGCACAGCAAATGGACACAATGAGCACAAGCAGCAAGGGGGGGATAATTAAATAAATAAAAATAAATCTTTAAAAAAAAAATCATTATTTATTTAAAAAAAAAAAGTGAAAAAAAAAACAACTCTCATTGGGGAGTGGATGTAGCTCAGTGGTTGAGCGCCTGCTCCCCATGTGTGAGGACCTGAGTTCAATCCCCAGTACCTCTTTAAAAAAAAATTCTCTGTAATTCTAAAGGTAATCCCACCGCCCCCCACCCCCCTTCTTTTGAGGTATCAGGAGCCAGGGATTGAAACTGGGACCTCATATGTGGGGAGCCAGCACTCAACCAGTGAGCCACATCAGCTTCCCTGAGTAGATTTTTTCATTTGTTTTGCTTGTTGTTTATTTTTTGTTTCTTCAGGAGGAACTGGGAGACAAACCTGCGACTCCCATGTGGGAGGCAGGCGCTCAACCACTTGAGCCACATCTGCTCCCCAATTCCCCATTTTTTATTTAGTTCAGAAACTGTTGACTTGTACCATCACAATGACTTCTGAAATCATCATTGACTATAAACCCATTTTCCATAAGTTTATATCAACATCTACCTGTTGCTTTTTTTCAGTGGGTGACAAGCATTTGGCACCAAACTGTTTCCTCAAACAGGCTGTCAACAAAATATTCTCAATTCCTTTACTGATTGTCACTGAGAGGTTGGCTGTCAGAGCCTGTTTCACAAACCCAGTCTTCTTTTATGCTATCAAGATGGTCTACCACTTTCGCTGTCTTTCCCCTTCTCCCGGCGCTGCTGCTGGAGGGCGCCATGCTGTGATGTCCCCTCTAGTCTCCATGGGGATCCGCAGCTGTTCTGCAGGAGCCCCTCAAGCCAGGAACACCGCCACCCCACCTCCGCTCTAGGGCATGTATTACAAGCCATCTTTTCCTGTCCCTTGCCCCCCTCTCTCCCGAGGGCTGACGTGGACGGTCTGGTGTAATCTCCCGCTCGCCAGGTCGAGCGTCTGTGCATCCATTCCCCCCCAGCCTTACTGTTTGCTCTACAAAAATGCAGCCTTGCTGCTTCTCCACCTCGGCATCTCGTTTTTCTCTGGTTCAAAGATTTTGGTCAGTTTCTCTACTGATCAGTGGCTCTCAAGCAGGGCGCTCTCCCTGCCAGGGGACGTTTGGCAACGTCTGGAGACAGTTTGGGGCATCACCACTGGGGTTTGCTCCTGGTGTCTGGTGGGCTGAGGCCGGGGATGCTGCTTGACACTCCACAGAGCCTGGGACAGCCCCCCCACAACAAAGAATGCTGCTGCCCGATGTTCCCGGAAACACAGCTGTTTCCAGGAGAAGGGCCTGCCGGAGCCGGACCCCAAAGGAGAAACTCGCCTCTCAGTGAGAAGGTCATTTACTGTGAGTGCACGAGCAAAGGAACTGGGGGAATCTTTCCAAAACCAGTGCAAAGTGAGAATGGGAGCTGGGGGCTTCATAGGAAAAAAAAAAGAGAAAAGGGATAGGTGAGAAAACACACACACACACACAAAAAGGCATGCCAGGGGTCTTGTGAGGAGGGCACATGCAATTCATCAGTCCTGAGTTGTCTCAAGTATGTTCGACTTGTCCTTGGTTTCAGCGGCTAAGAAAAACCACAGTTTAGATATTGTTGTGCTGACCGCTTGAGGATATGAAGCTTTCAGTCTCTGAGCAAAGTTAGATTTCTCACTGGGTCTTCAGGAGCTCCTGACACCGTTCTGTCTGGTTTTGTTTGAGATACTATCTTATTCCTGTAAAACTGAGGTCCGGTTAATGTCCTTCAGGGAACAAAGTGGAAACAGTAAACTTCTGAAATTCAATTAATAGAAAACTAGCTTAATTAGTGTATTAGAATTTTCCGAGCTGCTTAAGTGAAGAAATTTTAAGAAGCACGTTTTCCAGCTGTCACCAGAGGTCAATCCGGCTGAGGCTGAGTGCAGAGGAGCTGGATTAACAGCGAGGGCTGAGCGCGATGACGCGGTTGACAGCCTTGTGCCTTCTCTCCAGGCGGGCCCAGCGCGTCCTGACTCATCTTCTTGTCAGCCACATGATGTCCTGCTGTGCAGTGCCTGCCTGGGGGGTGCTGCGGGCAGGTATCTGCACCGGGTCGCGCACCCCCAACGCCCCATATCCCACCTGCGGGCCACACACCACACGCTGAGCCACCTCCCGGCCAGGCAGGCGCGCGGAGCATCCCCTGCCCTCCCCCTGCAGCCCCCCTCCTCCTGCTGCCCCCAGACGCACCCCAGGCACCGCCAACTCCTTTGGGAGCTCTGGGCAGACGACTTTGGGTCGGTCTTCCTGAGTGCTCGCAGCCAGTTTTCATGGCCATACACAGACTGCAGTGTCTGGCCTTCTGGAACGTGCCAGAAAGAGTGTGGGGGCTTCCGCTCCACTCAAGCTGTCTCTAGGGAGAGAACACTATATGTTCAGGAGGAAATGGATCTCTTCCAAACTGGGAGAGCGGATCTGCCGAGGAAAGGAGCTCCTGCTGCCCAGCTCGTGGCGGGGTGGACGTGGAGCTCTGCTGAGCTGGGAGAGGCCAGGGGCCAGAGGGTGTGGGGGCCGAGAGGAGCGGGAGGGGAGGCCCGCTCAGGCTTGTGGGCATTTCCTCCTGGCCCCTGAGCAGCATTTACTCGGCCCGGCCTGGGATGTCTTTCTGGGTACATTTGGACAGGGGTGGGACGAGCTGAGGGCACTGGCCAGCTCCGGGAGTCAGGGCGCGTCTTCCTGGTAGCAGGCAAGTCTGAAGGCCTGGAAGCCCCCTCCTGCCCACCAAGCAGGTGCCACGCCCCCTCCTGCCTGGCTTCCTGCCTGCAGAAGTCCCTGGGCAGAGCACACCCTGGCCGGGTCCTCTAGAGCTCCCCTCCTTCCCCACCCACCAATGTCAAAGCAAGAGACTGGGAAGGCTTGAATGGAAGGACTGAGGAGGCCACCAGCCTCCTTCTCCATCCCCAACATCCCTCCTGGGACAGCTGTCACAGCTGCAGCCCTGCCCGGGGACCTACCCTGCAGGGTGAGCCCCTGGGCCATGGACAGAGAGCACTGCCACACCCCTGCAGGGACAAGGGGACAGCACAGTGCTGGGGTGGAGGAGGAGGAGCCCTGGGTCCCGGGAGTCACCCTTTCGCCTTCCCTGGCTACGCCCATGGGGGAGTCACTTAACCCCTCGGTTGTTAGGTGCCTGCACGCGACTAGCCCCAAGTCCCCCTCTGCAGCCATCATGTGCAGAAGCAACGTGTGTCACCATTTTGAGGATGAGAAGGCCAAGGCCTGGCAGGGTCAGCCAAGGCTGCCCGGCTGCTGGTGGGGCGGGGGGCCGGGGGGCTCTGAGTCAGTCTGCTGCGCCACCCTCTCCTCTCCATCCCGCTCCCAGCCCACTCCTGCCCGCCTGTCACTGTCCTTGTAGGACATAGTCCCAATCCTGTCCCACCTCTGCTCAAGGTCCTCTGGGGCTCCCCACCCCTCGCTGTGGCCTGCCCGTCCTCCCAGCCCCCAGCCCCAGCTCCTCCCCCTCCTCCAGCTGCATCAGCCTCTTCACCAGCACATGCTGGCCTCGGGGCCGTGGGGCCTCTCCCCCGCTGTCCCCAGGATCTCTTGTCTATTCTGTTGGCTTCTGAATCCCCTGCTCTTAGAAGGGGTCTAGTCCACAGTAGATACTCAAATATTTGTGGATGGAAGGGAGGGAGGGAGGAGAGAGAGAGAGGGAGGGAGGACGGAGGGGAGGGAGGGGAGAGGAGGAAGGACTCTGCAAAGCAAGGGGTGGATGCTTTCCGGAACAGCTGGGCGCTGGCCTTCAGTATCAGATGCTGGGGTTTGGGGGGAGCTCCTCTCCCTCCCGGGCTCCCACCCCTGAGCTCTGCCCCCTGTGCTCTAGCCATCTGGAACCATTTTCATCACGCCCATCCACACCTGCCAGGAAAGTCCCAGCCTATCCTTCTAGAATCCTTTCCTTCCGGCCTCCTTCATTCAACAAGTATTTAATGAGCCCTCAATATGTTCTAGGCCTGGAGACACAGAAATAAATGAAACAAACAACAATTTCTGTGCCCATGGAGCATCTACTCCAGTGTGGGGGGGTTAGACTGTAACTAAAATAAGCTGAATGCATTAGGTGCTAGAGCTTCTACGAGTGGGGGGTAGGCTGTAGCTATAATAAGTAAGATGAATATATTCGGTGGTGATGGAAGCAGTAGGCAGGGAGGGGGGTGGGAGTGGGGATGGGCTGCAGTTTTCAACAAGCTGGTCAGGAAAGGTTGTACTGGAGGTGACCTCTGAGCAAAGAGCTGGGGGCACCACCGAGCCAGTCATGGGGACCTTGTCCAGTACTGTGGGGACTTGGCCCTACTCCCGGGACATGGGGAGCCACTGCAGGACTTAGAGCAGAGGAGTGACGTTGTAAAAGCCTCCCTCGGGCTGCTGTGTTAGGAAAAAGACTAGAGAGGCAGGGGTGGGGTCGGGGAGAGCAGTTTGGAGGCTGGTGCCGGCACCAAGGGTCAAAGCGATGGAGACGGCGAGGTGAGGGGTTGTGAAGGTGAAGTCGGCTGGTAAAGGGTGTGGGAGGTTGGAGGGGCCGTGACTGAGAAGTGGGGGGTGACAGAAGTGGGGACCCCGTGGCAACTTGGCGGGACGATCATAGGTGGGAGATGAGAGGGGGTATCCTGCAAGCCAAGGGAAGGAAGTGTTTGGGAGGAGGCTTGGCGCCAGGTGCCAGGTGCAGTGGGCAGGTGGAGTAAGACAGGCTCAGCCTGTGGGAGGCAGGTATGCCTGACCTTGACAGCGAGCAATTGAGGCCCTGGCGAGACACAGGCTGGATTGGAGCAGGATCCAGAGAGAAGGGAGGAGGAGAACTGGAAACTTCTGGGACAGATGCCTGCTAAGAAGGGGTTGACTGTAGAGGGAGCAGAGAAACAGGGTGTTCTCGCAGGGGAAGTGGCGGTCCAGAGAAGATTTTGGTCATCTTTTATCAGGGGAAACTCCACCCTGTTGGTGTGCTGGTGGGAATGATTCAGTGGGAGAAACCGGGAGGCTGCTCCATGGGAGGATCAGGTCAGACCCTTTACTTCCTTCTCTGTCCAGCAGCTTGCTTGGCCCCCCTCCCCTCTGTGCGACCATCAGGCTCACCTGGAAGGTGTTTAGTATACTAATGTATACTCACACGGGTGAACATCTTGCCTAGAAGACTCAGCCCCGTAAGTTATCTGTTTCTTGCCTAAAAACTGACATATTGGTTCTAGATTCCATGTAGGTCAACAGCCTTTTGTTCCAGTTACAATGAGAGAGAGAGAGTGAGAGAGAGAGAGAGAGAGAGAGAGAGAAGAAACTGGAAGGTCACAGGCAGCCAAATGTAATTTTCTGAATTAACTGTACTTTAAATAGTTAATATCAAACATCATTTTATGAACAATGCAACCATATTTTACAAAAACAAAAGCCAAAAAAGTGACTTTGGATTTGCAAGGGTGCTAAAAACCGCTGCTCTGCAGATTAACTTTTCTCCGACTTGTCTGTTTCAAAGCACGCATAAACAGAAAACCATTTTTTCCATTGTTCCAATATTTTCCAAAGTTTCACGTCTCAAGTCAGCAGCACACGATTTAACAGACAATTGTTGTTTGTGTCATTTTCCTCAGTCCACATCTCCCTAGCCAGATGACAAAGGCCGGGTGGGGTGCAGGAGGGGGCCCAGGGCAGGTTGGGCGACAGGGAGATGGGGGGGCTCCTGCCGACACCCACTCCCCCTTCTTCTCATGCTGTCCCTCGGCCTTTCCTGGAACTCAGTACTGTTCTGGAAAAAATCCTTCTTCAGCTCCCAAAACTGTGAGCCAGGGGAGGGAGCCGGGAGGGGGGCCAGAGAGCACCTCCCTTAAAATCCTACTGGCTCAGGGGCCCGCAGGCCCACCCCTGCCCCTTGTTGGCTGGTGAAAAATATGGCCAGTTTATGTAAAATCCTGTTTTGTTCACAGTAATCCCCCCCCCACACACACACACACTCAACTGGCCAAGGGCACCTAGGCTTCTAAGGCCTCCATCTGGGAAAGGCCACCCACCCGCAGGGGACACGGGGGAGGGGAGGCAGGGAATGACCCCTGCTCCAAAGGGCACATCCCCATGGCGGGAAGAAGAGGGACCCCAAGGTTGAAGGGACGGCCGGCAGCGTCCTTCCCCAGCGCCCACCCGGAGGGGAGGTGTGGTGGCGGCCGCCCGGTGCCCTTGAGCGATGGCTGCGCAGCCCCCGATGCTGAGTCAGGGCCCTGGCCGCCTCGGCGCCCCCTCCACCTCGGGCGACTTGGGGGGCTGCCTCGGGGGAGGGGAGCCGGGACCGTGCGCGGTGTGCGCCGCGCCCCGGGGGACGTGGGGTGGGCAGCAGCCTCGCCCGAGCCCGGGAGCGCGGAGAGGCCCGCAGACGGGCCAGGCCGGGCACAACAAAAGCCCGGGTTTCGGGGAGGGCCGGGCAGGCGCGGGCGGCGCGGGCGGCGCGGGAGGCGGGGGCGGCGGGGAGCGCCCGGAGCCCGCACTGGCCGCGCGCCACCGGGAGGAGGAGCGCGACGTCCTCCCGCGCGTTAAAGGCCGGGCTCGGCCCGCGCTCGCCGCAAACGCAGCCGGAGCAGGCAGCGGAGCAGCGGGGAGCCAGGCTGCGGCGCGCGCCTCGCCGCCCCCCACCCCGCTTTCCTCTCCGCCCGCTAAACCGCTCCCCGCCCAGCACCCCCGCCGCCCCCGAGACAAAGAGGACAGAAAGTTTCCGCGGGTGAGTGGGGCCAGGTGCGGAGGGGTGTGCCCGGGCGCGGGAGGGGCCCCACCTCGCCCTCCCGCCCGGCCCCGCGGCGGAGCGCGCAGCCTGAGCCCCCCGCCCGTCCCCCCAGCAGCCCGCCGGAGAGCAGCCGCGCGGCCCGGAGAGGAGGCGGCGGCGGCGGCCGAGCCCCGAGCCCGAGGAGCGGCGAGCAGCGCCCTGCCCGGCCCGCGCCGCGCCCCCGGCCCGCCATGGGCGCCGCGGCCCGCAGCCTGCGCCTGGCGCTCGGCCTCCTGCTGCTGGGGACGCAGCTTCGCCTGGCGGACGCCTGCAGCTGCTCCCCAGTGCACCCGCAACAGGCGTTTTGCAATGCAGACGTAGGTAAGGAGCGGCCCCCTGCCCCCGCCCGCGCCCCCGCCTCCCCCGCGGGCAACGGCCCCCCGCTGCCACCGCGACCCGCCCGCAGCGCCGGCCTCCGGCTCCCTCGGCTCCTTCTAGAAAACTGCAAGTTATGGCCATATCGTACTTTCTATTTCCCCTTCCTTCTCCCTTTCTTTCCCTCCCTCCACCGAGATGCTTCTCAACCTCAAAATTCCACCGAAATTCCACTGCAGCTCCAGCCCCAGAGAAGGGCGCCAGGGATCAGGGATTGGGTTTTGGCAGGCCGCGCCCCTGGCATGCCAGCGCGGGGGGCAGGAAGAGTGGGGGACGCTGGGCCCGGTGGGGGTGGGCTGGAAGAGTGGGGACCCTCGGAAGAAACTTTGGCAGGGGAGGCAGGAGTTGCACTCCCCTGAGCTTGGGGCTGGGTGGGGGAAGGGCTTCTCCCAGAGGCTCTATTTGGGGTGTTGCCTGAATTAAGGGAGCAGGATGGAAGCCTCCTTGCCCCTGGCAGGTTCCATCGGCTCAGAGAGGCAGTGGATAAAGGGGGTTCAATCCCCGTGGTCCCAGCTGCTGGCTGGGTGCCCTGCCCAGGAGGCCCCCCACCAGGGCTGAGCTGGGAGGAGGCTCTTCAGTGTTTTGCTTGCAGTGACCGGGTGTTTTTCTGGACAGCTACAAAAACTGGAGACTTCTGGTGCCTCGAGGGGGCAGGCGGGGCTCTTGTGACTGCTTTAATTCCCCAGCAAATATATATTCCCCTCCGGACTCCTTGCCCCCAAAAATGGGAGCAAGGGGGGAGGGGCGCTGTTATTGGTTGAGATGGGGCAGAAGTGGGGAGGACACAGCCAGGAAGGGCGGGGAGGTTTCCATCCAGGTCCACGGCCACCAGGAGGTCGGGCTCTTCCTGGGGGTACGCACACGGGGGTACCCACGCTGGCCTCCGCAGCCCCCTCTGCCTTTGGGTGGATTTTCTCCCAGCCAGCCAGGCATCCTGCCACCAGGCCAGACGCAGGAGGCTGGGTGTCAGGGTATCCCCTAGACTGGGAGCCAGAATTTCTGTCCTGCACCCTGACTCTTTGCCTCACCCCAGGTGGCCTTTGGGCGCGGCTGCCAAGGCTGGGCAGTTTGCACTTGCTCGGACTGTGGGAACTGTTGTGTGGCTGCACAGGCATGGGCTTGGGGCGTGGCGCGTTGTTTCCACAAAACCCGATTTGGGCGAAGGGAGGTCTTTTCTTAGACTTGGCTTTGGTGCTCAGCAAGATTTGGGGGAGAATGAGCGGCTCCTCCTTTTGGGGAAGCCAGAGTTGGCCTTCCTGTGGGGCAGGCTCCTTTGCAGAAAGAGGGAGAGAGAGAGGAGAGAGAGACACTGCACTTCAGGCCAGCGAGTCATGGGGTGGTCGTGGCACGGGGCAGAACAAGGCCAAGACCCTGGCAGGAACTCGGGGCTCCTAAGACACAGGGGTCTGGTCTGCAGAAGCCAAGCTGGAGGAGCTGGGCCTTGGGGCCACCCCAGCCCCCTCAGCTGCCACGGGGAGAGATTTCCAGCCAGCCGCTCTGACCTCCTCCCCCTGCCTCTTCCGTGCTGATTGCCCAGTTGTAGGGGCTGTTTCTGATTTGGGTTTGGATCCTGGAGCTTCAGGCTGTCCTGCTTTCCTCTCCTCCGTCTGGATTTCCTGGCACTTGTGTCCAAACCATTACATCAAAATCATCAAAATCACCCTTTAGCCAGGGGAGCAGATGTAGCTCAAGTGGTTGAGCGCCTGCTTCCCATGTATGAGGTCCTGGGAGCAATCCCTGGTACCTCCTAAAAAAAAAAAAAAAGGATTACCCTCTAGCCAATATTTTAATCACATCCCAGCTCAGAGGCCCAGTCAGACCCAGAGTTGCACCTCCAAGGCAGGCTGCCTCTCTTGCTCCACCATCATTCCTTCCTAGCTTGGCTGGCTCGGGGTGCAGACCCCAAGACCTCCGGGGTGAGGCTTGAAAGCCAGGATCTTTCCAATTTTCTATTCTTCTTTAGTGCTGCTGGCCTGAGACTCTGGCTGGGGGTAGGGGGTGATGGGGGCGGCAGGCTTTGGTGTTTTCCAGAGCTCCTCGGGCGATTCTGGGCAGCCAGGGCTGTGACCTAGGAGTCCCCAGAAGGCAGGTGCCTGATGCGCAGTAGGGGAGGCCGCCTTTTCCACGTGGCATGCTTGCTCCTTTCATTGTGGGCTGACTGCAGACTTACTAAAATGTCCTGGTGCCTGCAAGAGACAGCCGGCTTCAGAAACAACCAGATCTCTAATGAACGGAGTCTGTGAATGGGTTTCTGGGGGGGCTCTCCTTACCTCTTGCACCCCGTAGGGCTGGAACTATGACAGGCAAAGAGAGTCACTGTGAGGCTCCAAAATGTAGGATGAAGGGGGCAGGCAGAGAGTGCATGGTCTCCCCCAAGGAAGTCCGGCCACGCGTCTCAAGCAGAGTGCGACCCGACTCCCTCTCCCCTAATGGAGTCCGCCGAGCCTCCTGCAAGCCTGCCTAGCTCCAGAAATCTGGCTCGGAACCAGCTCTGGGCTCCCAGTGTCACAGTGCGTGGAGCTGGAGTCTCTTAGCAGGCTGAGCACCCCGGCAGGCCTGGCCTGCTGGCCGACTAGACCCAGGAGCTCTCTGTACCTAGAGAATCAAACCTCTCCTCTGGCCTGGGCGATGATGCCCCAAGCCACATTATTCCAGAAGAGTCTCAGAATGCCGGCTTTCTGGGATGTCCTGTGTCCTAGAAACTTTCTCCACGGCCTCGGGTGGTCTCCAGCCCCGAGTAGTGAGGGGCCCACAGCCAAGGGGCTGAAGAGCCCCGTGCTGGCTTCCAGAGCAGCGAGGCCAAGGGCATCCTGATTTCTGGTGGACTCAGTGGCCCTGTGCATGCCCCAAAGGGGCTGCACTGGTAGGGGTGGCCACCCCAGAAAAAGTGCAGCCAGTCCTCCAACACAGCTCCCCAGTCGTGTGCATTCAAGATTGGATTCCTCGGCGCTGAACCAGGTGCTGAGTGCCTGGGCAGGGAAAGAGGGGTGCTCTAAAGAAACTGGCGGCCACCCCACTGCAAAGGGCACCGTCGATCTGCCGTCTGCATTTCGTACCTCCCAGATTTCCTGCTGGGCCTGTGTTTCCACGAGCACTTGTGGAATGGCTCTGCTGCCGGGATGCACGTGAGAAGCAAGAGGGAGAAACTAAGCCTCTGTGCCAGGCAGTCTGTCCGTGGTTTTACAATGTGTGGGTCTGCAGACCCTCCCCAACTGCCCAGGCCAACTTGACATGCCTGGAGCAGATAACTGACGATGCATAGACTCTGCAGATAACCAAAATTCAGAAGGAGCAGTGTGACGAGGTGAGGTGCATTTGTGGGGTCTGGAGATAGAGAATGGGGCCGGGGCCGTGGGCGCCTGGAGCTCCTTGGCTAGGCTTTGTACAGTGCCCGTCTCGGGACTGAACGGAACCTGAGTTGCTGGCAGCTCCCAGGGTTGGGAGAAGGAAAGCTGGGAGAGTTAAGTGCAAAGCACAGCGGGCAGCCAAAGGGCTCTCCCACTGCCACACGCTCCTCTGCCTGGGGCCCCAGGACACAGTGCCAGCCTGGGACCCGCTCTGGCCTCGGGCATTTGCACGTTCTCACGGTACAGAGCATGCTGCGCAGGCCTGGCCAGTGGTGGGCTGGGGGTGGTGCACCTCTTGGATTCCAAAATAGCTATGAGATGTGCTTCAGGGACCCCAGGCAGCCAGGAGCATGGGGTA